>QXTE01000137.1:3075598-3258440 GCA_003942145.1 Platysternon megacephalum
GATAAGGAAAAGTTATTTACTTATTCCCATAATACAAGAACTAGGGGTCACCAAATGAAATTAATAGGCAGCAGGTTTAAAACAAATAAAAGGAAGTTCTTCTTCACACAGCGCACAGTCAACTTGTGGAACTCCTTACCTGAGGAGGTTGTGAAGGCTAGGACTATAACAGCGTTTAAAAGAGAACTGGATAAATTCATGGAGGTTAAGTCCATTAGTGGCTATTAGCCAGGATGGGTAAGGAATGGTGTCCCTAGACTCTGTTTGTCAGAGGGTGGAGATGGATGGCAGGAGAGAGATCACTTGATCATTACCTGTTAGGTTCACTCCCTCTGGGGCACCTGGCATTGGCCACTGTTGGTGGACAGGATACTGGGCTAGATGGACCTTTGGTCTGACCCAGTACGGCCGTTCTTATGTTCTTATTTTCTTATGTTAACTTCACAGCTAGCTAGAGTGCTCTGTTTATACCAAGATGGCTTTTGCATACTCCTGATGGGTGCTGAGGGAAGGCTGACATCTCAGAAATCCCAGCCTTTGGACCTTTTCCTGTGTCAAGATCACATATTACTATATGCCGGTTGCCTAGCAGCAACCACTGTCACAGTATAATATGTCAGATTTGTGTAATGTTTTCTCAACTTCTAGATATTGTGAGAAATGGGGGTAAAAACCCAGTGACTGTTTCACATGCTTGTAGAACTGTGTGCACGTGGACATCATTGCAGATCATGACAATCTGAGCAGCTGATACAAATGTGGAGAATATTTCTGTGGATCAAAAGGAAGATACGATTGCCAAAAAATGAATCATGGCCTTCCATGGATGGCTGAGCTGTAGCAGAGACCTTGTGTGACAGCCTGGAAAAAATGTGAAACCCAGCCATTATTTCAATCATTCTCACTCACTAGTGAATATGCAAAATAGCCTGCAGTTATATGGCAAGTTTTATTTGTCAACAGTGTTGCCAATGATTTTAAAGGAAACTTTCTGTTGCTTTCTTCCAAGGGCATATGTGACATTTCGGAAGTATTAAATGTGCCATTATCTGGGTGAGAACGTTCATATGGCTGGTGGTGTGAATCATAGAAATGTAGGACTGGAAGGAACCTCGTGAGGACTTCTAGTCCAGCCCTCCACGCTGAGGCAGGACCAAGTACACCTAGGCCATCGCTGTGAGGTGTTTGTCTAACCCAGGGATTGGCAACCTTTGGCACGTGACCCGCCAGGGTAAGCACCCTGCTGGGCCGGGCTGATTTGTTTACCTGCCGCGTCCANGTGAACCGCAGCCAGTGGGAACCGCGATCAGCTGAACCTGCGGACGCGGCAGGTAAACAAATTGGCCCGGCCCCCCAGGGGGCTTACCCTGGTGAGCCGCGTGCCAAAGGTTGCCGATCCCTGGTCTAACCTGTTCTTAAACAATCCAATTATGTGGATTCTGCAAGCTTCTTGGAAGCCTAGTCTAGTGCTTATCTATCCTTATAGCTAGAAAGTTATCACATCTTATGCATGTGCTTCTTTTCCTATGTGCTTATATATTTTGACCAATGTTTTTAAAGGCTGGGGTGGATGAGATAGTCCACTTTTTAGTCCGGTGGACCAAACTGTAGTCTGTGGAGCGCTTCCTGTTGGTCTGTGGGATGGTGGCAGGTCATGTGGAAAACAGATTTGTGGATGGAAGAGTCACACCACATGGCTGCCAGAGCCACTGAAGTTGCTAGGTGGAGCTGCCAGGAGCCTCCTTGCCATTGCTAGGAGGAGAGGCCTAACTACCTCACCAACGAGCTCCAGCTGCCAGCAGAAAGGGAGCCAAAGAGCTATTGTTACCAATAGCTGCTTGTGGAGGCCTCGGTGATGAATAAGTGTGCTGAGAGCCTGAGGGGGAGAGAGAGAGCAGGGTTAAAGGGAACTGCATGTGCTCGCCACTCTCAGAATCAGGATCAAACCTTGTATCTTATTTTAATTAGAGATGGTCTGAGGCATTTGTGTTTTGAATTTGTTTTTGCAACACCATGTAGGTTGGGTTTTGGTTAATCCAAAATCCCAAGCATGAAACCATCTTTTAGTTTCTTTGAATCTAAGGGTGTGCAAAATCAAAATGAGATGGAGAGGCAGATAGGTAAGCTAGATAGAGGAACTGACTTCATAAGACAGTGTTTGTTTGCGTATAGTTCCCTTTCATCACAATGACAACAGTGGTTCATATCCTAGTCTTGTAGAAGTGGTTAGCTTTTAATTCATTCAAGAGATGTTATCTGAAAGGAGGTATTTACACTATCCTAAAAACAAAATAATACCGCTAAACAATACTTATTTCATATAATTTCTGAATGTGGTCAGATATAAATAGCAGCACAGACGTTTAAGAGCTAGTCTCATTGAAAAAAGTAATTAATTGGTGTTATACACAAAGGTGGTTTTGTTTTGTTTTGTTTGTAACCAGCACAGCTTTAATTACAAGTAATTGTTCTCAAAATCATGCTGCTCATAAGTTCTGCATTCTAGACAGTGATTATGCATCAATACACTAATCTATCACTTTCATTATTTTAGTCATCTGGGTGTGTTCATCAAAGTTTTGTGTTTAATTCAGGCAACAGATCAGACATACCTGTGCTTCCATTCTTTGAAAATCTGCTTGTTTTAAAGAAAAAAATGAGTGGTGATGTAAATGAAGATACCTTTGTCTTAAATGAAGACATGAAATTAAATTCCTTTTACTTATTTTAGACAAATCTAGTGGGAAGGATGGTCTTGTGAATAAAGCACAGAACTGAGTGTTCAGATTGGGTGATATTTCTCATTTTGTCACCAACTGTCTTCCGTCCCCTTAGACAAGTGATTTCAACCTCTTTATACTAGTTCCCGTATATATAAAATGGGGATAATAACACTTTCCTATATCACTGGGGTGTAAGGAGGCTTAATTTATTAATGTTTGCAAAGCACTTTGAGGGAGTAAGAGGAAAGGTGCTACATAAATGCAAATTATTATTACAATAAATGAATATAGGGCTCAGTTTGTTACTAATCTAGACCCTGATTCAGCAAACCATCCCTATTCAGGACAGCACTTAAGCACATGCTTAAGTCAATGGGACTTAAGCATGTGCTTAAAGTGAAGTGTGGGAATAAGGGCTGTGCTGAATAAAGATAGGCTTTAGCATGTGTCTACCTGAATCAGGGTTTAAGTTGTTATTTTTCTCATGTCCTTTTTCTACTCATTAGAATGAGAGGGAGCTTGCATAAATTCCTCAAATGAACACACAATACTATCTGCCTGTCTCCCTCAGAATTCTGAGTTTTCTTTCCTCTTCGCCCAAATTAACAAGTGCTGTCACCTGCATCACTAAACACCAATTCACTGCTTACCTCCAACAAGACCTCCACGTAGAGTAGCTACCAGTATTTCAAAAATCAAACTCAAACATTCCTAGCATGTCTGATGAGACTACATTAGGTACACCTGTCCATGGCAATATCTTGCTTTCTGATCTTGTATGTGTTCATGAAAAACTCTAAAGCACTGGATGTTTCTCAAATGCAAGGCAAATTTTAATATGATGATCTCCTTTCCACTCTGGGTCATAGGTACTGGAACTAGGGATATGGGGGGTGCTGGAGCACCACCTGACTTGAAATGGTTTCCATTAGATACAGGATTTACAGCTGGGTTCAATGGCTCACAGCACCCCCACTTAAAAATTGTTCCAGCGCCCCTGCTCTGGGTCCCATCTTCCATTCTTCTCCAAAATACTAAAGAAATCTTAAGTCAGCAAACATCAAAAATATATCTAATTGGATGAAAACAAAGGTATAAATTCCATAAAAGTAGCTTGAAAATCTCTATGTAATGGAAAACTTTAGTTACATTTGTAACTACAGGGCCTGATTCTGCTCTCATTGAAGTTGATGGCATAACTCCTATTGGAACAAATCCATAGTATCTGCTGTACATGACTAGATTTATAACTAAGACTATAGAAACTAAAGACTGGCATGATGCAAAGACCTTGATCTGAACACTTTCCCCTTCTAGAGGATATAATTCTTTAAGCACATGAATAGTCCTATAGACTTCAGTGCTGAATTAGGGTCAGATTCCTAAGGACCCTCAGCTCCACCTCCAAACCTTACAACATATCAGTTCAGTTACTGGTCGAAGCCTTTTCCTTCTTTACATTATTCTTTTTATACAGAACCCTTCTGCTAGGTGATAGCAGTTTTGTATTTTCACCTTTTTGACCTTCATATTGTAAGCTAATTTAGAGTACATTAAATGCCTTCAATATCTCAATAGGAATGTCATTCATGTTTATGGCTGTTTGCAGAATCTTTTACATTTTGCTTGGATTTTATCAGCCATATTGGAAGAATCTGTGACATGTATCCAATGGTAGGTCGGGCCCAATCCAGCTCCTATTAAAATCAGCTAAAAGACTCCCATTGACTAGTGTGGGAATTGGGTTGAGCCCTTAATCATTCTAGAATAAACCCAAATTGAGACTTAACGGCTGGTGTAAATGGGTGTAGCTCCATGAAGTTAGTGGAGCTACATCAAATGACAGAACCTGAGGAGGCATACCTAAAATGTATTCCTTCTCATCCATCTAAAATTTGACACATATTCTAGAAATAAGGAGTTACCGTGACATCCAATTAATTATTATTTTTTCTGTTCTTTTGTGTGTGAAACAGAAAATACAGTGTACGTAGGAGTTGAAGTAGGGTCTCCAGATGTGAAAGATTTATGCAATGCTTATTGACTGCCTAATGTCCAGTCTATCTTAAAATACTAAAGGAGATTTTTTACAAAACACTTTAACAATAACTGTGATTCTCGATCTGTCATTTTATTCTGCTCCATTATAAATTGTTTGTGTTCTGTTTTTAAATATGATATTTTTGTACCTGGCTTGCAAGTTCTGCCTAAGGATACTGCTAAAAGTACCTCACTGAAGTACTGTGAATGAATCTTTTAGATGGTGGATGTATAACCACAGTAATGATAGTCTGATCTCTTTTTTGCTTCCTTTTGAATAAGAAGCTAAATGCTGTAAAACAACAACAACAAAACCCCGAAAAATTTGTTGTTGTTTTTTTGAGTGAAATAATTTATCAGTGTTTCTATAAATACTGGGCTTAAGTATAAATGCCAAGTACACCATCTCAGAAGGACTTATAAGTGCAAGTATGCTGTGGAAATAATACTTTTGTATTTACAAGTGCAAATGCTAGTACTTTCAACTCCTGTATTCCCAACAGCTACTACAGCACTAGAGTGTGCCCAGTTGCCGGCAGGCATTTCCTACTCCACTCTGCAGGGGATGGAGCTCCTGGGCGCGTTCTTTCAATGCAGGACTCTCTGAGAGGTATGTGTCTGCCTGCCCTTCCCCTGCAACACCCCCACCACCACCACATTGACTCACCCCATGGCTGATGTTGCAGTGACCAATCAGAAGAGAAGGGGCCAGGGCTGCCACTTTCCCTGGTTGGTGCACAGCAAGGTCAACAGAAAAATAAAAGCCCCAGCAGTTGGAACGCAGGGTCTGAAGCTCCCACGCCAGGACAGTGGGTTCTGGGAGCCATCCAGAAACTGGGAGAGTTGGGAGGGATGTGATTGGTTAACAAAACTATTTTGGAAAAGTACTTGCAGATAAAGAGTTATTTATGCTTTAAGTATCTTTAAAATGTACTTAAATATAAGTATTAAGTACAGACTGTTTAAAGTTCTTAAGAACAAGTATGAGGAGTGCTTCAAAATGCACGGGAACACTGCAGTTTATAAATGATAAAGTATGTCTATGTTCTCAGACACATTCAGTTAGAAATACTGTATCCTCTGGTCCATCTGCTGCCAGATCATGTAATAAGAAGTGTACTTTGGGGGCCTGATTGTCCACTTACTTACCCCAGTAACTCCTTCTGAGTCAATAGGCCAGATTCTCCCATACTTCTCTTCTGCACTAGTCTCAAGAAAGGCAGGTGAGGAGGAAAAAGGTGACTTAAAGCATCTTTATGCATCCCTAATTTTAGCACAGGCTGCTCTAAATTGTGCTGGTTTATAACAGCCCTCTGGGGAACACTGTGGCAGCACAGAATAGCTGAAACAAAACGCATTCCATCCATGATCCTTACTTTGTGCCCTGCTTCCAGCCCACCATGATATGTCCCCTACAACAGGGGCAGGGAGGGAGCCCAGCACACAGTCAGGTGCTGTCTCTAAACCAGGCAGAGAACACTCCCTGCCATGATAGGGATATTCTGTGGTGGGCAGTCTATGCCCTCTTTATAACCCGTTTGTGCCCTTCTCCAGACCCACACAGGGGCAGCAACCCTTAGAGTTACATCAGTGTAAGACTTGACTAGGTGTAAGGAGAACCCGACCCTCTGGTTCCTGTTTACACACGTACAGGTTTTACAGTCCATTAAGTTTCATTGTGCAAAGAGTGAACCCAATACATCGAAATTAACACCATTTGGTCCATAACATTTTGTTTTCACAGCTTTAAAATAAAGTGGATTCAGTCTTTCCAAATATCACAAAACATTCATTCATTATCAGGAAAAAAAAACACTGAAGTGACAGTTTGCATTAAATTAAAAATTGTTCAGTTGATTTAACAATTCACTTTAGGCACTTTGCAAGCTGTAGAAATAGTAGTGTTTTTAAGATAATGAATGCTGTATGATTGTTAATGAAATCCACATATCTATATAGGCATGCACATATGTAATATTTGTTATGTATTTATCCACTCATTTATATTATACTAGGTTTATTTAACAAGAAACCAAACAGGGGGGAAAAGGCCAGATTTCTCAAATGTAGCCTTAATTGTCTTTCATGCGTGTTCTGTAGATCATTACTGACTGTTTACAAATCTTGCTTGGAATGACTTTACAGCAAAGGGGAGAGGCAACATATCTTCATTGTTTATAAAATGACAGCTCCTAATGGACCATATTAGCTTTAACACAAACTATTAAATCCTTTTCATTAAATTATTCTGCGTTCTATTTTGGAATCTTGTTAGCTCTGCGAAGTAGGTGCAAACTCCTAAGGAAACATGAGCACACATTGAGACTATTATAGATAATGTTTATTAAATAAGCCTCTGAGGATGTTTTTCTTGGGTTGCTCTCAAGCATTTTGAAGGAGTCATGTTCCATGTTTGAGGTCCCATGTTTCTTCCTCTTAAACTATGAGCAGCTGTAGCACATGACCTACTTCTGTAGAACCCTGTAATGATTTCCTTCCTTCAGTGGCTTCAGGAGTCCCTCTTCTGCCCTGTGAAAAAAGGGACAAATATTTTAATCCAAGCAAAATGCTAACGCAGGTTTTGTTGGTTTCAGGGAAGAAACTCAATACAGCTACATCACCAAGTGTAGGCCTCAAATTGGAACCATCTGGACTGCAGAAGCTCCTTGAGATCTTTAGGGAAGGCATGGATATTTTTGCCTTGGGCTGTAACTCATACACCTGCAGAAAGGGTAGACATATTGGCAGACAAACTGGACTAATACAGGAATTCAAGCCTTCTCACACAAGCACTGTGGCAATGCCTAAGTGTGGAAGTTACACTGACATATTTAATAAATCCAGGCACCACACTGTATGGATTTTAGTTGGTAAATATTCATGTAACACTTTTGTTAAGGTTAATTCAGACATGACTGAACATTAAGAGCCCCTTCTCACATATGGATTCTCACCAAAGACTAAACAAGGACAAGGGAAGGAACACAGTAAACACAGAGTATATCTTAGATTCATATCCTGCTGCGCTTTCTTACATGAGTAGTCTGATTGAAGTGGATTGAGAGGAGGTACCAGTTTGTAAATTTCTTGGCTGTCTGTGAATACATAAAGATTAGAGCATATATGTTACTGTGTTCCAAAATAGTCTGCCCAAACCAGTGGTTTATTTGTAAAATCCCTAGACCAGCCCCAGGAGGAAAGGGAAAGAGTAGTCTCACACAGATCTTGAAGCTGTGGCTTGAGGTTAATAGTGTCATATTCCAGTTTGAAAATGAAAATGCACACAACAGAAAAGTACAGAGAGAAGGTGAAAAATACACGTCCTGACTGGAAAGTTATTAAAACATTAGGATTACATTTTTACATGGACTTCAATGTGATGCCTAATTTTGTGCCTGCAGTTTTGCGGGTATTCCTATTTGCAGGAGGAAATAACAGAATTTTGACATCTACTGCTTCTTGTTCTGCAGGTGCAAATGCTGTTTGCGCCTGCAAATCAGTGTGCTCCTGATACTGCAGTCTCTTCTTGGGCAAAACTCCCTAATGGCTCAACTGGGGACGTTTGCCTTTGAAAGGGCTGCAGGGGTAGGTCCAACATACTTAGACATCAACATTCTATTATTTTGGCTTGCAAATGATAACTCACACAACATTTTAGGTGTAATTTTTGAGACTGTGTTTGAAAATGTGGCTGTTAGAGCCATGAGACTGGTAACTTAGAGGGGAATGGATTTCCCTTGCTTTCCTCCTACAAATAAATCTCATTGGAGCTCCTTTCCTCCTACAAATAAATCTCACTAAGTTAAGTTCTGAATCTCAGTCTGAACTTCCCCATAATTTGAGGGTGCCCAGATACAAGGTTTTCTAGGAAAATCAGATAGAAGGAAAATCCGTCTAGAATATATATTTATTATTTTTGTTATATACACAGTGCAAATAAATAAAATGGACAAGAATGCAAGATTATGTCAAGTACAGGTGAAGTAAGACTTCCCCCAACTGTTTGAAAGCTGAATCTCCAGTTGTGAGTTTCAAAAATTCTAAGTGTACACACTGGTAGATTAGAGCAAGGGAGTAAAATCCATTTTGTTGGATTGGTCTGAAATCATATTTGATTCCCTGTGTTTTTATTCATATCTTTGTTCGCCTTCTCTCTTAGGAATTTCTCACTGCTGCCCACACACAACCAGCTGCACACAGATGATTTTGCCTCGCACACAGCTCCTACAGTCTCCAGCACTGTTTCAGCAACAAGATGAGAGTTAATGAAGCTCAGCACATTTCCTACCAAACTTCCTGGGGAAAACCTCCTGACTGAAGGCAGGAAATCTATCCGATTGAACTTGCAGTATGGTCCGGATTGCTCAGCCAGGGCAGATGAAAAATACTGATATCATATCATGACGCCACAGCAAAATTTCCCCGCAGTTGATAGAAGTCATTTTTCACCTGTTGTGACCATTTTTTCAAAGCAATCATCTTGAATCTGAAATCGGTTTATTACATTTTGAATACTACAAATGGCCTCTTAAAAGCCAGATTCTGCCACCCTGACTTAAGTAGAGTAATACCCCCACTACATAAGTAGTCCCATTGATGTCAATTGGACTACTCATAGAGTAAGGTACTATTCAGCATGAGGAAGGTGGCAGAATCAGGTGGTTAAAGGCAGTAATAAGGGCCGGATTCAATATGTCTAGGGTTCGCCTTTACAAATAACTAAACCGGCCTGAGCCCTCATCCAGAAGCCTGGAAAAACTAAATGTGCCCTCCCGGGGTGCCCTTCACAGGCAGAACTTCCTCTTTGCAAAAGCATTCTGGGACTATGTACAAATAAGGACATTTAATTAGGGGAAAGGAAACAGCAAAATTTGAGAAAACACAGCAACAAAATATATAGGCAAATAAAGAGTAAAATACCCACCCCACCCCCACCACCATTTCAGAAACTTTGGTAGTGGTCAGCCTAACTCCCTTGCCACCTGCCGGTGGGCATGTCCCACAGGTAATAGGCCCTTGACCGCACCACCTTACCCATGCACCAAACCCCACTCATGGTTGGGATGAACGAGTAGCAGCAGTCAAAGTGTCTCTTTGCAGGTCTGTCTCCAGTACCAAGAGAGTTGCTTGCCTGGTCCAGCCTGGAGGAACTATCCCCTAACTCAGCTAAGTGATTCTGCTTTATTAAGTTGCTGGGTAGGTGGTGCCTCTCCAGAATCCACTGCTAGTGCTAGTCCATTGGGGGCCCTAAGAAGGCATATGCCCCCCCATTACTAAAACAGGCAAGTTCTTATAATAAAAAGTGAATAGCCCCTCCCCCTCCCCTGCTCCCTTGAGATGCTCGGGCCCCTAAGCAATTGCTTAGTCTGCCTATGCCTAGCACTGGCTCTGGTCCACTTAGCTCTGTTGCTGACCACTCCATTGACTGTCACAGCTGAGTTCTCAGTCTGTGCTCTCTCTCGCTGTGGGGTCCTCAGCTTGCATTGTCTCTCATAGCAAAGTCCCCTTGGGGGAAGAGCCAACAGCACTTGAAACCCTGGAGCAGAATGCTACCTGCTTGAAAATGAGCTCTTTGTCACAAGATAAGCACTCTTTCCCCTCCTTGAGCCTCTCTGGGAGTCCCTGCCGTTCAAAATCTAAGTTCATTCATAGTTATGGTGACTCCCCATATGTCACTAGAGAAATTTGCAGGTAGGCAGGCTAGGCACATGAAGCTCTCTAGGGAAGAACTTTTCCCTTTTCACCAACAGAGGGAGTAGAGAGTTCTTTTCCCTTTGGAGCTTCTGACCTCTTACATGAATATGCACAGGTGCTGGGACTAGGGGTGCTGGGGGTGCTCCTGCACCCCCTGGCTTGAAGTGGTTTCCATCATATACAGGGTTTACAGCTCAGTTCAATGGATCTCAGCACCCGCTCTATAAAAATTGTTCCAGCACCTCTGTGAATATGCATGAAGTCTTGTAGGACCAAAAAAAACCTCCAGTGATTAACTGATTTGCCAAGTAATATTTGTCATTTTCATCTCAGGGCTAAACAACAAAAGTTTCACCTTATCGAAACTCCAGAAGCTTGCCAGGTAATGTACTGGACACTACTTTAAATATGACACTTAAAAAGATACAATAATCCCCTTTAATTGTTTTTAAAAAATTAGTGGCAGAAAGAAAATATGGAAACTCAGCAGGGTGATAAGATGCTTTCTACTGTTAATAGTTCATTATTTATTGTTATTATTATTAATTTTAGAGGAAAGTGGCTTTCTGATTAACTCATGAACAAGGAATAAGCTTTTTGGAATCTACAATTGAAAAGATCCCCATAAAATGATCGTGAAAAGATGACTTCACTAGGAAATTCCAGCCTGGCGCTGCCAAATTCAGATGCCTGAAAACCTTGATTGACTAGACTAAATTGCAATTGCCCTTATCTAATCAAAGCAAAGACTGGACAAAACAGTGCCAGGTTATAATTAGGGCCAGATTGTGCTGTAAATTTGAAGTAACTTCATTGAAATACTGAAGTTGCATCAGATTTACATCAGTGTAACTGAGGGCAGAATTCGGTCCTACATTTAAAACCCACACCTCAAATTCTTAATCTAAAGCACATTGAATGCAGTTGGAGTTTTGCCATAGTAAGGGCAAAGGGCCAAATCCCTTGCTGAGACCAATACCCACAGCGAGTTCAATGGTAATGTTGGCATGAACTAGGGGAGGAAAGTTTGGCCATGAGTAATGATTTCAGAGTTGGGCCTGTAGAAACTTGGCACCTGCTAAAAAGACAGCTCTCTTCCTGTTTAATAATGAATGCAAGTTTAAAGCCCCAAAGATCTGTGCTCAGCACCAACTGCGTCCTGGATTGCAGGAATAAAATGCTTCCAGGAGACTCGCTTTTATATAATATAACATAGAATATAACATAGAAAGCAGAGAATATACAGTTTACCATGGGAAATACAAAACAGCAGGTTTATCTGTTACAAATGGGTTTGGTCCAGTAAACCGAACTGGCAGCCAGAAGCTGTGAATCTGGGGAGTTGGCTTGTCACCCTTTGGCTAGTGGAGACCAAAAGTGCAGCCCACTGAATCATGTGTTCCGTTTCTGGAAGAAGAACAAACCGGTCTCTCAGTTCATTAGTAGCCCTTTCTCATTAGTCAGAGAATTGCACTGGAAATGGCAGCAAAGGTGGTTGTCCTTCCTCCCTACTTCACTTGCTTCCCTCCTGCTGGGGAAAGTTGCTGACAAGTTCACTGACAGTAAGGGCAAGGCATAAGGGAGAACACAGGATTGAAAGAAAAACTAAACACACGTCAGGGAATAAATGTTTCATTTGTGCACTAGCAGCTCTGCACTAACAGTGTAAATAAAGCAGATTATTGAGACATGAATATACCATTATTTATAAATATTAACACTCTACCCAAAGACATGCATGAAAAGAACTGGGAACTCAATGAGGTCACTGCATTTCACTTTATGATTTACATAAATCACATCAACACCGCTAACAGGAACCGCAGGCAAACCAGGCACATAAAGTAATCCATTCAACCTACTGTTACAAATCTTAAAACAGGTAGAAACTGTTAATAGGCCCATCAAATCTCTTATAATGCATGAGGGATGAGGGATAATCCTGCTAGAGCAGCTATGTGTATTACCATCCTCAGCATCTTAGCTGAAAGCTGCCTTTACTGCTTCTGACGAGTAGAATGCACACTGAAGTGTGAGCATCAGGGAAGCTTGATACACAAATTTACTTTTAAGATTTGCCTTGTCAAAATGTAGGATGAGCCATAAAGGAATTAGTCACATGAATGAAGTATCTGGATAATCAAATAAAAGGTTGAAGATGGAGCAAATATATAAACACCGAGGGATGAACCATTCCCTCTGTTTATTTTCCAAGAGGAGGATCAGGAAAAATTGAGGAAATGACCTCAGGTTTTGCCAGAGGAGAGGATAACATTCCCTACACAGAAGGCCCTCAATGCAAACATCAAGAGTTTGAGTGAGTGTCTGTGGTTTTGGAGCCTGGGCAAGAAGGAAGAGAGGGGACAGAACTGGTTGATGAGTCTGCATTATTTTCTGTAAGTTTCCTCTGCACAGTTAGAAAACCTCATGAATAAGACTAAGATTTTGTCACGGAAGTCATGGACTCCATGACTTCCGTGACCTCTGTGACATTTTCCGCTTCAGCCCCAGGGTGGTGGGACTGGAGCTGTCAGCTGGCGGGGGCCCTGGAGCTCTGAGCTGCCATGGGCAGCAGGGGCCTCTCAGCTCCCAGCCGCCGAGGGGGGACTCAGAGTTCCCAGCCGTACAGAGGGACCCGGAGCTCCCAGCCGCACAGGGGTACACAGAGCACACAGCCGCCAGAGGCGCCAGGGTGGACCCCGGAGCTCCCAGCCGCCATGGGCATCAGGGGGGACCCTGGAGCTCCCAGCCACCGTGAGCACCAGAGGGACTCCAGACCTCCCAGATGCAGTGGTGCTGAACCTCCTTCCCCTCCCACAGCAGGGCTTGGGCTCAGCCCCATTTTGTCAGGGTTATTTTTAGTAAAAGTCAGGGACAGGTCACAGGCTTCCATGAACTTTTGTTTATTGCCCGTGACCTGTCCCTGACTTTTACTAAAAATAACCGTGACAGAATCTTAGCCTTACTCATGAAGCCACCTGGCTGCTTTAACTTGTGCTAGGCTGCAAGAGTGACAAGATGCCCAAATTGCAGGGATTGGTGTGGCACAAGGCATCCCAGCAATGCCCCCTCTCCTCTGTCTGCAGAGAGGACAGCAGGAGGATTGCCCTAGGCTAGAGTAATCCTCCTTGGGCTGTTTAACCAAGCTCTGGGCCCAGTTACGTAGTCAAAGTGGGTGCTCCACACCAGAGAATCTAGTCCAACTCCCCCCCAAATTTAATTTAAAGCTACTTGTTGATCCGTAAACTGGAAATATAAATGCAACAAAATCCTTCGGAGAGCATAAACGGTGTGTATATATAAATACACCACTACCATTAATGACCATAAAATGACCTAGTGATCAGCCTCAACTGCAAGCCCACTTACAAACATAATGTTACCACAAATCCACATTACACACTTTCCAGATGCCACATTATTCCCACGAGCAAATATAAATCCTTTGCCTGAGCTGTCTCCTGCCAGTTGACAAAAATATTAACTGGTAACATCTCCCCTTTAACAGAACAATATATGATCTGCAGGACTTGTGCACAACGGTATGAGCCCAGGGTGGAGTAAACCCACTCCTCTCACGGACAGACATCTGCTCCATTGTTAATATTGGCTCAGATTGCACCTCTCACAGACAAAGCCATGCCAGAGGGGTTCTAAGGAAAGAAGCCTACCTCCACCTTGATTCCTCTCTGTTTGCCTGGAGGAGGGGAAGTTGCCTTTCCTCGTTATTATAGGCTGTAGGGGCTGATACCCAGATCATGAGGATCCACAGGGTTCTGCAGAAGGCCAGGGCTTGCTGCCTGGAATCCCTGTGCCTCTGCAGAGACTCTGACCCCCACGCACCCTCTCACCACACCGGGTAGGGTGACCAGACAGCAAATGTGAAAAATCGGGACCCTGGATGGGGAGCAGTGCTGAAAATCTAACACATCCCTATGCTTATTATATTTTCCAATTAAGCTCCAAGGCTGGAGAGGGGACAGTGAGAGTCCCTCACCTAGCCCACAGCTGCCCAGTCCTCCCCCTGCCCACTCAATCTCAACCCCCACTCACTGATCAGACCTTAAACTCAAGGAACTGCCTCCTTGGGGCCTGGCGCAGAAGTGAGGATGGTGCCACTGAACTAGCTGCCTGTCCCTTCCATGTAGGTGAGGGGAAATTCATGTGCTGAGGGACGCTCCCTCCTTGCACCAGTCTGGGGGTGACCACAGAATTTTTTTGCATTTAATTCAGGCCATTGGCATTAAGTGAACGTGCAGTTTTATATGAAATACCTCCTCTTACTGGGAATGAAGATCTGACTGAAAACAAAAGATTTTGTTTTTTTTATGCTACTCTTTCTTGACGGTGACTTCTTTTCAGGGGCAATTAAATGCTAGTATCGGTCTGTTAAATTTAGTAGCAATTTCAGCTGTAGGCAGCATCAAGTCAAGGACAGTTTCAGTCTCAGAGCAGTTTTTATTTCATGTTTTGAAACTGAGAGTGACTTCTATTCAAGATCAGCTTTGGTTTGAAATAAGAAGCCTGTCTCTCTGTGGCCCCAATCCTGCAATCTGCTCTGTACACATGGACCCTTATTCTTACACAGAGTCCCATTGAAGTCAGTAGTGCTTAGCATGGGTATTGGGGTCCCTCCACGCAGATCAGACAGCAGGATCTCTGTGTGTGTGTGTGCGCGCGTGCGCCACAAAGTTTGGATCCAGATCTGATCTTCCTGAAGTTCAGACCTGTACTTTTAGTTTGAGCCTTATAGACAGAGGAGCCAGCTAAAAGGTTCAGATCTGGATCGGAACTCCCTCAAAATTCAGAGGTGTTTGAATCTGGGGTTTTGGTTCAGGTCTGTCACTAAATTGTGTGTGTGCACGCACATGTTTGCACACATGCATTTCACACACACACATGCAAAAAAGGACTTCCCTGAACTTCTTTCCTTAAGAATCAATTTTACATTACCAGGTAAATTCCCTTTCAACTCTATTTGCATGGAGCAATAGTGACATTCTGTGGCCAATTAGATTTATAGCAGCTCATTTTTTCACCATAAATACCTCAGGGTATAAGTATCCCATGATAATCTTCTGTTTTGCTTTGGATTTCTATCATGTTTTGGCAGAAAGAAAAAAAGCATGTCGGATAGTTTTTCTAATGTGGCACAAAATCCTTAGGGATTCCTTTAACCACAAATTTCAGACAAGTTCAAATGTTTTTGTACTGATTTTTTAAAAATTACAAAGTTTGATTGTAATGTAAATAACCAAAGCCATGAAAAGTATTTCATTATAGTATAATACACTGTTTAGATTTTACTCTAGCTGGCTCAGCCTACTGTACTTGGAAGAGGTGAGGAATACATGTCCTGACCCAATAAAAAATAAAAAGAGTGCTGTTTAAAACAGAACAGTGGGGTTTTTAGGCATTTACACACACCAACAACCCTAAACTGAACGCATTTTGTTGTAAACATGATATTGCACTTGACAGTTTCCAGTGGTAAAACACCAGATAATCCATATTGAAGAGATGCAAAGAAACAGTGTTTAAGGAGCAGAGCTAATCACCCGGGTATCTACAAAAGGGCCAACGGGGAAAAAAATTGTCCGTTGCTTAGAGTCATAACTCAGCTCAGACACACACGGTACTAAAAGCAACTTGCTCTGTTTAAACAGTAGAGAGCAGCCATTGGAGTTTATGTTGTTCCTCTGTTTATTAAAAACGGATGGGAGCACTTGACAGAAAAATCAAACTTCTGGTCATGGCTCATTAATCTCTGTTGTATCTGTCAGATATGTGCATCTAGAGTTTCAACAAGGCTCTAGAATTGAGATAACTGCTGTGCTTTGTTATTTTCCCTAATTTTGAATGGGGAGAAATGCTGCCAATCTCCCAGAATGAGAGAGGAGCAAAAGGGGCTTTTTATTAACCTACTGCAATGGACATTTCTAAGCTATATACTTTGGACCTGAATTTCAGAGGCAGTGAGAACCGATAACACCTATTCATTTCAACTGCAGATCTGGCTGCTCAGCCCCTCTGAAAATCAGGTTGAAAATCTGTAAAATCAAAGTGCGAAATCAAAAGTTGTAATCAAAGTGCAACACTGTTGGTGCTAACGTTCAGATTCATTACCAGATTCAGTTTCCGCATACAATAGTGTAAATCATTAATAGTTCCACACAGGACAATGGAGCGACACCAGTGTAAAACCATCATAAGTGAGATCACAAATGGGTTCAGAAGGTCTAAAATGAATATGATATGAAAAACTTCATTAAAGATGGTATGAGGGGGGGATCTAATGTCCTGGATATGCAGATTTTGCATGTAGTTCTATATGCCTCACATTTTTAAACAGATAATTACTGTCACATTGTTTGGAGAGGCAGGATGGGCATGAGCCTGGAATTCATTCAGTTTCCTGCTCCTGGGTGACCTTGGCAAGTCACAAAAGATGTGTCTACACTGGAGCCAGAGGTGTAATTTCAAGATCAAGGAGACACCCCCCCAGGGCCGGCGCAACCCATTAGGCGACCTAGGCGGTTGCCTAGGGCGCTACTATTTGGGGGGCGCCGGCGCCCCGGTTGTCAGCGGAATTTTGGGGGCGGGACCGTCTGCCGCCGCTGTCGGGGGCGGCATTTCGGGGGCGGGACCTTCCGCCGCCTCGGGCGCCGAAAAGGCTGGCGGCGCTCCTGCACCCCCCCCCCCTAGTTCTGATGGAGCTAGACTGCTATAGACTGTGTCAGGAGGACTCTTCCACCCAGCTTTCTCTGCCAGGTCCAGCTCTTCCTCCAAGCAAGCTCACTTCCCCACATCCTGTTCCTGACAATTATATATCTTCCCTCATCGAGCTAATTACCTCATTAGCCCAATCATTGCCCCCAGTATCAACAATCTCACCATAACAATTTAATTGCCTCTAGTTAAGCCTATAATCTTCTGTTACCCCATTGCCTAGGTGACCAGGGTGCTACAGCTAGCACTCTGTCACAGGGCCCTATTATCTAAGAGATTCAGATTGTTAAATGATATTCAAGAATCAGTCCAATGCAAATTCTTATTTGTGCTTGGCACAATTATTGTTAGCATTAATATTGCAACATATGTGTGCATGCCCCTTAACCAAGTACTAAGAAGCCAGATTTCAGCCTTCTAGATCTTACAATATAAATTGTAGATGAAATACACAACCTATCGCTCATGAGTAGCGCCCTACCAAATTCACAGCCATGAAAAATGCATCACAGACCATGAAATCTGGTCTCCCCCAGTGAAATTTGGTCTTTTGTCTGCTTTTACCCTACATTATACAGATTTCATGGGGGAGATCAGCGTTTTTTAAACTGGGGGTCCTGACCCAAAAGGGAGTTGCAAGGGGGTCGCAAGGTTATTTTAGGGGGGTCATGGTATTGCCACCCTTACTTCTGCACTGCCTTCAGAGCTGCGCAGCCAGAGAGCGGCAGCTGCTGACTGAGGGCCCAGCTCTGCAGGCAGAGGTAAGGGTGGCAATACCATACCATGTCATCCTTACTTCTGTGCTGCTGCTGGCGGTGGCTCTGCCTTCAGAGCTGGGCTCCCAGCCAGCAGCCGCTGCTCTTCAGCTGCCCAGCTCTGAAGGCAGCACCACCGACAGCAGCAGTGCAAAAGTAAGGATAGCAGTACCGCAACTCCCCCTATAATAACCTTGCGACTCCCCACACACACACACAATTCCTTTGTCAGGACCCATACAATTACAACACTATGAAATTTCAGATTTAAATAGCTGAAATCATGAAATTTAACATTTTTAAAATCCTATGACTGTGAAATAGACCAAAATGGACTGAATTTGATAGGGCCCTACTCATGAGTAGAGTTTATATTGACAAGCTCAGGACCCCCCAGTTGCCATACCAAGGTTGGGAATAATATCTTAGTTTTCTCTTTGAAAATAATAAACCATGTGCACACAGTCCAGCACAAGTGGCAGAATCCACTCAAGAGAAGCCCAAGACTGGACTATCAGGGATGTTGTAAGTCTAAAGGTGATGCATCAGCAGAGCTGTGTGGGGAAGTTTGCACAATGGTTCCCCCTCAGTATTCCTGGCTCTTCTTCCTTGCCTTCGATAATACTCTCCTCACTCTGTTATTTTTTTTAAACATTTATCACTGTGGACGTTTTCAGAGATAGGGAAACTAACTGTCAGTCGCTTTGAGGAACAGACACAGTGTTTAATTAGGTTGGGATAATTGTCAGTATATTTGTTTTCAAAGTCAGAACACAAACTGTTATATGCTGTCTGTTCTATTTTGAGCATTACCACTGAAAGTCAGCAAAGGGACAGAACAGGGAATCTTGGCCCTAGAGAAACCTTTTAATCGTGGTAACATCAGCAGGGTTGCTGGTTTCTTTTTAAGTTAAGCAGTTTTTGACTGAATTTTCAAAAAGCACAAATATATACATAGTAAGAAAAGTAACAAAGGAAACTTAATGTTTCACAATACGGAGCAGATTCTCAGATACACCTGATTTATATCACAAAGGATCTGTCACCAAATATGTAAAAAACATAAATTATATGGGTGGGATTTTCCAAAATGCTCATTGTTTGCCCAATTCTGCTTTCCTGGAAATTAAGGGGACTTTTACCATAGATTTCAATGGGAGCAGGGTTTGGCCATTGCTGAGCAATTTGGAAAATCTCACCTTGTAAAAATATTTGTTTTACAACATTATTTATATAACTGCACATATTAAGAAATAGACCATCTTATTGTAGCTGGAAGCTTATATTGTTTCACAAATATATCCTAAAAGACAGTGAATCCAGTAATCTAAGAAATCTGTATATTATTGGGAGGGGTCCTTCCAATTCTGAAAGATAAGTCTAATTGCAGCTGATATTAAAATATTTATAATTGTTCTTATTAATGTGCATTAATCTGAATTTTATGCCTCTTGATTTGTTAATTAATGAAGACATAGCACCAGATCTTCAGCTGGTATAAATCAGTATGGCTCTACTAAAGTCAGTGCAGCTACACCAACTTACACCAGCTAAGGATCTGATCTAGAGTCAATATTGATTTGTTTTTTGGTAAAATTTTCAAAAGTATTCAGGTGCCTAAAGATGCAGATAGATGCCTAGTGCTGTGGTCCCCAAACTTTTTAAGTTATACCCCCATTGCCCCTAATGTAATCTGCCCACACCCCTGGCCTTGCGAGCTGTGGTTGGGAGTGGGGCCATCGTCAGGGCCGGGGCTGGAGCTGGAGCCTTGGCTATAGTTGGGAGCCAGAATTGGAGTGGTGGCCAGGGCTGGGGCTGGGAGTTGGGAGCCGGGCCATAGTTGGTAGCCAGGGGCTGAGGCAGGAGCCAGAGATGCGGATGGAGCCAGGAGTGGGACCAGGCCGTGGCCAAGAGCCAGGAGGCACGGATGGGCCAGGAGCAAGGGGCTGTGGCTGGGGGCGTGTCTGAGGCTGGAAGACTGGGGTCGAGGCCGTTGCCAGGGCCAGGAGCAGAGCTGCGGCCAGAGCCAGGAGCCAGGGGCCAGAAGCGGAGCTGCAACCGGGCCACAGTTGGGGCCAGGAGCCAGGGGCTGATGCCAGAGGTGGAGCTGAAGGCGGGGCCAGAGCAGAGCTGGGGGCAGAGGAGGGCTAAGTGGCGCTCCCTCCCTGCCCCCCGTGGGGGCTGGCCCAGGCCCTGCTGTGCCCCACACACACACACAAACATTCCTCTCTGCATCCCCCAGGGAAGTGCACCCCACAGTTTGGGGACCACGGGACCAGTGGGATTTTCCAAAGTGCCTGAGCTGGCTAGGTAACTCCCATTGACATCACTCAACATGTGAACTTCTACTTGAAGTTGTTGCTTTGATATTTAGATACCAAAGTGACAAGTACCTAAGTATTACTACTGTTAGGTGATAATACAATAGCAGGATAAGGATAGCTGTCCAAACAGTGTGGGACACCAGTTCATCTTTAGCTGAGTGACAGTAAGGAAGACTGAATAGGCCATGCAGCCTTCACAGAGATCTCCCATCATCTGACAGCTCTGAAATGAATTTGTCAGCCAGTAAGTGGAGACAGGAGGCCATCTGGATAAGAAATTCCATATGCTGATCAGGGAGGGATGACACAGGGTAAAGCCTGCACAAGTCTTCTATGTACATGGGAGCTGGTTGTGGCGCTCCTAGAGCTGGAAATTAATGTCCAAGAGGTGCAGATTTGTGTGTTTGCTTTGTTTTGTTAAAATTAATGGATGAGGCATCCATACCTGAATAGAGTGATGCAGCCTGACCCTCTCCCGGATATGCATTCTGCCATCAGCAGCAAGCACTAGCAGGCATCAGATCACCATGTGTTTGATTCATATCAGTTCCTAATTTTATAAGTAGGCAGAATATTAGAATGCTCAGGGTTCAATTGTACCTGGCTTTTCATGCACGTGGAAGGGGAGAGGGCACAATGAGCCTACCACTTTGTGCCCACTCACGCACCAGCCACTGTAGTAGTGTTTGCACTCCTGGAGCTTAAGAATTGCTCCATTCTACACCTTCAACTATTCGTTCCAAAACTCTGCTTCTGACATTAGCTGAACAAGGCACTTTCTCTCACTACAGAATATATCAAGTGCAGGACCATAGTTAGTGCCTTTGTGAGATGTGATTGATAATGACAGAATGGATGAGCAGTAAAACAGTGTTCTCTTTCTTGGAAGCACAAACTAGTGGTGATATGCATTGCTTCTGTTTTCAGCAGATGATTACAGTACCAGATGTCTAATACAACCAGCTAGCTGCATCTGGATGCAAGAGTTTTGCTGTTGTGAGCTGATCTTTAATAAATTCCAGATATCTTTTAGCTCTTTACCTCTTGTTACTGCTCAATATATTTCCTGTTGAAGCTATCTTGGGACTTGCCCAAACATGCCTTAGACATATTTACTGAGGATTATTACATTGAACATAAGCCTAACAACTATCTATGTTATACTGAAAGTCGGCTCTTATGAGCTGATCCAAAAGCCCTCTGAAATCAATACAAAGATTCTCATTGATTTATATGGGCTTTGGACCATACTGGATTTTCCCCAATGCCCATATCTGTTGTGGCTGAAATGAAGCATACATCGGATGAAACTGATTTTGGAAGGTGACATACAAGGGTGTCAACCTGTCTCCTTGGATGTAAGAATGGGGTTTTGGTATTAACAGGAGCTGTTTCCTGTGAAAGGGGAGGTTCAGCTAACAGTGGGATACTTGACCTGAACACTGGCAGAAAAAGGGGGAACAGAGATACCAGTGTAAAAAATACCTTTTGCTCTATATGATTTGGAGGTATTTGAAACAATCCTTTGCAACAAGGCTTGGGACCTAGCTAGAGATGCTTGTGTAGTATTTGGCCATGTTTATTTTAACCCATCTTTCATTTTAAAATTTTCTCTTTCTTTTTCTGCCTTAATTTGAGAATCAGCTAAAACTGAATTTTGTAAACTGTTGTGAGAGTCAGTGACTGACAAGTGCCTAGGAGGGAAGCGGAATGTTGACTCTGTGAGGGCCAGGAACTAAATCATGGGCGATGATTTGTGTACCAGGAGTAGGGATGCCAACTTTCTAATTGCACAAAACCGAACACGCTTGTCCTGCCCCTGTCCTGCCCCTTTCTGAGGCCCTGGCCCTGCCCTGCCCCTTATCTGAGGCTTCACCCCCACTTACTGCAACCCCCCCTCCCTCCATCGTTCGCTCTCCCCCACCCTCACTCACTTTCACTGGGCTGGGGCAGGGGGTTGGGGTGCGTGAGGGGGTGAGGGCGCTAGCTGGGGGTGCAGGCTCTGGGATGGGGCTAGGGATGAGTGGTTTGGGGTGCAGGAGAGGGCTCCAGGCTGGAGCCAAGGGGTTAGGAGTGTGGGAGAGGGCTCAGGGCTGGGGCAGGAGGTTGGGGTGTGGGAGGGGGTGCAGGATCTGGGAGGGAGTTAGGGTGCAGGAAGGGGTTCTGACCTGCGGCAGGGGGTTAGGGTGCGGGTGGGCGTGCAGAGTCTGTGAGGGAGTTTTGGTGTGGGAGGTGACTCAGGGCTGGGGATTGGGGTGGGAATGCGGGGTCTGGGAGAGAGTTATGGTGTGGGAGGGGGTTCCAACCTGGGGCAGGGTGTTCGGGGTGCAGGCTCCGGCCAGGCGGTGCTTACCTCAGGGGGCTCCCACTCAGTGGCGCAGCGGGGCTAAGGCAGGTGCAAGTGAAACTATAATGCTGAGTGACTCATAACAGGGATGAATAGAGAATAAAACTACTATGACCTTTGTCTTTAACCCGTCTTGAATGTTGCTTATCTGAATGGTGGCAACAGTAACATTTGTCTTGAAAGCAGTCCAGTGGGCAGCAATGCACACTTCCAGTATTCCTCACAGGTGGTGAAACCTGTTGACAATTTACTGTTAGATACTGAATGACACTGAAGCTGTATGTATGCAGTGTTATTGTAGCCATGTCAGTCCCAGGCTATTAGGAAGACAAGGTGAATGAGGTAATATCTTTTACTGGACCAACTTCTGTAGGTGAAAGAGACACGTTTTTGAGCCAGACAGAGCTCTTCTTCAGGTCTGGGTCTCAAAATCTTGTCTCTCTCACCTACAGAAGTTGGTCCAATAAACGATATTACCTCACCTTCCTTGTTACTGCAGCTGTATGGTCAGACTGGTGCACCTGGCAGAGCGTTGCCTGAGTGATAAAAGGAACACGTGTCAAAAGCTATTTGATGGGGAGGTTTTGTTTTGTCTTTCTCCAGCACGTTGGCTTTACAATAATATTTGGCCAAAAATTCAACTGAAATTTTTATCGAAAGTTTGCTCTTTTCTATATTTCTCAAATTATGGGTTTTTGGCTTAAATATTCAAGGCCTGATTCTCTGCTCATGCGCAGTGGAGTCGTGGGGCGGGGGAGGACACTCAGGGGCTGGTTGCAACTCCCTGATTGTCAGCACCTTGGTACTAGTACGAATTAAGGCTACAGAGGGCAGCTTTAATTATCACTGACATAAGTTCCCTCAGAAACCTTAAAACAGTGGAGAATCAGGCCTAGTGGCGACTCACTCCCATTCCTTCTCCCTCCTATTCCATTCTCTGCCAGTCTCCATCCCGAAGCTCAGCTAGCCCCCTTCCTCCAGTTATACCAGCAGCATGTGGATCCCACCACAGGAGGTAGCAGAGCTGGTGCAGGAGACAGCAGAGCTGCCTCCGCCCACTTTATGCCAGCAGAATTTCCCTGTACACAGAAGCATCCTCTGACTACTTTAGGTTCCAGAAAATCAGTCCCCATAATGGAGCTGTTATTATGATTATTATTATTTAGTATTTGTATTACCATAGCACCTGTGAACCCTAGTCATGGACCGGGTCCCCATTTGGCTAGGCACTGCACACACAGAACAGAAAGACAGGCCCTGCCCCAATCTAAGTATAAGACAAGAGACAACCAATGGACACAGTCAGACAAAGGAGTACAAGGAAACAATGAGACAAGACTGGTCAGCATGAAAGGCAATGGTCTCAACACCCCAGCAACCTAACCTTTGTCCATTTTTTTGTAGGCGTCACAGCAGAGAAGAGCTTTAAGGAGGAAGCTGAAGGAGGAGAATGGGTTAGTTTTTCAGATGTTTACACGGCGCTCCTCCCAAGCATAAGGGACAGCATGGAAGAAAGCACAAAGGTGCTTGATTGAAAATTTAACAAGTAGGCGATAGAGGCTGGTGTGGAGAGATCAGAGGCAGGAGTTGACCTCTCAACAGCAAATGAGAGATGATAGGTAGGGTGTGAATAGGCCAATGAGGGGGCTTGAAAGTGAAGACAAGTAGCTTTGATTTGATGCAATAGAAAAGGGAAGCATTGCCAGGTGATGCTGTGAAGACCAAAAGTATAACTAGGTTCAAAAAAGAACTAGATAAATACCTGGAGGATAGCTCCACCAATAGCTATTAGCCAAGATGGTCAGGGATACAACCCCATGCTCTAGGTGTCCCTAGACTTCTGACTGCCAGAAGCTGGCTCTGGACAACAGGGAATGGATCACTCAACAATTGTTCTGTTCTGTTCATTCCCTCTGAAGCATCTGGCACTGGCCACTGTCGGAAGACATGACACTGGGCTAGACAGACCATTGATCTGACCCAATATGGCCATTCTTATGTTCTAAGTTAACATTTTCCAAAACATTAACATTTTATCTAAAACACCTGTAAAAACCAGCTTGGACTAAATATGTTGACTTTGGGGTTATGCCCTAATTTATCTCCACCTTGCCTCTGAACTGTCTCACTTCACTTTAGTCATATTTTACCAGATGTCACTTGACTATTTTCAAGCCTATTTTTACAAAATAGATTTTTGGGCATAATTACATGTCAACACATTTCTATATAAACATAAGCAAGCATCATCTCTATAGGCTACAATGCTAAAGGGCCTTATTTACAGTATATGCTTAAATTTTGGAGGTAAAATTTTACATGTTTGTTCATACACCAATGGTATTTTAATTAATTAATTGATTTAATTAAATTTATTAAAAAGTCTGAGCAAGAACAGCTCAACTGCTTTCCCTTGTAGAGCGTAAAAAGACAAAAACTGAAACAAAACCACTTTTCCATTACAAAAACAAAGTGTTTGTAAACTCTTATTGCGAATGTCTAATTTCTCAGTGGTTTGGAGTAGGAATTTGACATTTGACGTATCTGTAGATCACAGATATGCCCTTCGGTAACGCTATGTAAATCCATTTTGATTTAGTTAATTATAAGGGTTTAAATAATACTGTGCTTGCTTTCTGTTTTTTGTTATACTATAAACATATTTTTACTAACAGTCTCCCAATATCTGATTGGCATTGTGCATACATGCATATATAAGTTGACTGGTAACTCTCACTTGGCATATGCTCTAAATATTTTGCTGGCTTTGCACATGTGTGTATAAGAAATGTGAGAGCAATTCTGGTTCTAATGTGTGGGTGGATGTGAATTAAGATCTGAGAGGATACATATTTTATATTTGCTTGTGTGCTTAGCTATGCACACATGAAACCCTAACTTTTGAAAGGCTGGGTCGTAATGAGTGTGTGTTTCTGTAATAGATAATAATAATAATCCACAAACATAAATGTAATAAATATAAAACATACTAGTTGTGCAACACAGCCCAGTTAAAATATTGCTCCTGAAATGTAATCTTTGGAATTTTCTGATCTGTTGTAATTTTAACTATGCAACCTTACATTGTATTAAAAGAGTTCTTAATGTAACATGTCTGTAGGGGTATTTTCTTTCATTTTCACTGTTAACCCCTAACTGCCATCTTGGATTCCCATGAACAACAACTTGGAATCCATATTGGGCATCCTTCTTCTCCATCCCCTTTAGTTTTGGGGCCTTTTCTCATTCAAAGGCAGGAAACTGGCAGGTCACCTGACTGTTAGTCTGCCCAGCCACTGGGACAATATATAAAACCTTCGCTCCAGTCAGGAGGGGCTGCCCATCTTGGAGGTAGCGTGTGCTGCTGCTGCTGTTCTAGGGAATAACTAGTGCTGCTGTCTGCGTGATAGGTAGGCCATAGCACCATACTAGGGTTGTTGGGCGGGTTACTTATCTTGCACGCACGGACAGCCTGTCATCTGCTTTCCTGATTCTTCATCCACCCACGATGGCGCACGGAAAGAAGATCTACGAAGAAGAGAACAGAGTCATCTACCTGTCCTGAGGTCCTGCTTCCAGTACCTGTCGGTTGACATCTGGATCCAGAGTCCAGCCAGTCGTAACGGTGTAACTGTCCATCAAGCTGCAAGAGATGGTAAAGAAGCAACATCTTGTTCTTTGCTAGGCCTGATCTCGGTTTAATCTTGGGTCAGGGCTTCAAGCCTTTATCCTGTTACAGCCAAAGCCTGTTTATATTTGATCCCCTTCCCTATTACAAGTCCTTCTTCTCATTTAGATCAGGAACACCAAGAGACATGGATGAGGGCAAATTTAGAGGCTGCATTGCTTATTGTAATTGAACGAGGGAGAGAGAGAACGTTTTTTGTCATTAAGGAAGGCAAAATGGCTCTTACGGTGATGTTTTAATGGGCCCACAGTGTCTTGTACTGCACTCAGACATATTTGTAAATATTTTTTAAAGGGAGAAGAATTTTTTTGGGTGTTCTGTTGCCCCATTTTTATAGCAATGAGTTTTGTTAATAGCAATGGGGCATCCACATTAGTATTGGGGTAAGGAAAAGGAGAAGCTTTCTTTAAAGAGAGGAAGGGACATGTTGAGCTAATCTGGAATAAAAGGTTGTGAATGTAATTTAGAAAACATTTAACTGATATGCAGTTTATGACATCTAAATTATTATACTAATAAAAGTAAATTGTATTTTGATTGTGACTGAATGAGAAACATACCATATATATGAGGTATATAATCAGTTTGATCACATGCTGATCCCAGGACAACTTCATCCCAACATGTTACAAAATTACAAATAACACATAGTGCATGCTATTCTTCATAGTAATTTAAATGTCAGTTTGCTAAATGAACTTGAAGATAGATTTGCACTCTTTGAATGCAGAATCATTCCAATATTAATTTCTACTTCTTCCACTACTCAGAAGATAATTTTATACAAGAATCAGAAATAGTCAGATCCAACAGATTCCTTAATGCTGCTGTCAGCTTCTGACTTTCATGAGAACCAAATTCTACCAGAAATAAAACAAAAGCTGCTGATTGTTTTACATAACTAACTATTTCTAAAGTGCCATACTCTTCTATCTGTGTACCACATGCAACAATTACTTCTCTGCTTCTCCCAGAATATATTGTGTACTTGCAGGATTATTTGGTTATTTTGGTGGTAAACAGTTGTAGGAGATATTGCCATATCGTTTAACAGCCTTCTTTATTGGGGTAGACTGGGCCCCCTAAACTGTGTTGGGTGTTCGCCCCTTGCCTGGGCCCTCTAGACTGCTGGTACCCCACCCTGCTTGAGGGTTGGGGTTCCTGGATTATTCACTGCTCTGCCCTGTCTGAGGGCTGGAACCCTAGACTGCTGGTACCCTACCCTGCATGCGGGCCAGGGTCCCCAGATTATTCACTGGTCTGCACTGCCTGGTACCCCATCCTGTCTGAAGGCCTGGGTTCCCAGACGATACCTGGCTCTACTGCCTGAGGGTTGGGCTCTAGACTATTGGTTCCCTGCCCTGTCTGAGGGCTTGGGGCCCTGGACCACTCACTGCTTGACCCCGCTGGAAGGATTGAGCCCCAAGACTGCTAATTTCCCCCTTGTCTAAAACTGTTATTCCAGGGGCATGACAGGGAGATTGACAGCGAGGGAGGGCCACACATGCCTACACCTTTACAGTATGCAAATGTATCTGACCACCTCAGCCCCCTGACCTAAATCAGGGTCAATCAAAATCCCACTGGAGGTGGAGGCCAGGGTATTGAAGTCTGTCTGTTTTGTTTCTCAAAAGAAAGCCCATTTGATATTTTAAATTCCCCTTTATCAGACACAAGTTTGGGGGAGTCTGTTGCTAACCCCCTATACAGTTTGAGAGTCTGTTTCTAACCCCTATACAGTTTTGAAGACAACTCTTGTTTTCAGTCAAGTAACTAAATACAGGTCCCAAAAATGTACAAATAAATAAGTGGCCTGACTTTTGAAGGCCAACAGGAAGTGTGGGATTCAGCATCTTCAAAAATCAGGACACTTATTTTGGTGTCTAAATATGGTCTTTGGCACCTGAGTTTGACATTTTTGTCCCCAGTGTTTAGAGTTACTTGATTAAAAGGTGCCCAGATTTAGGCACCCAAGTTTGAAAATGTTGACCTGGGCTTTTCATCTACCTCATTAGTGAGTTGGCAGGTTACAGCTTGTTAATCCCTCCAGCAGGTTTTCATCACAGGCATTTATTTAAAGAAAGATATTTGTTTAATATAGTTAGAGTGGGGGAGCAACAATCAGCTTCCACTTCATAAACTGACACTCAGAACAGAGGACAAAGATAATATCCCAAAAGAACGTGCAGCCATTGCGCAGCTAGTAGAGCTCACCCAGCATCCTAAATATCATTTTCTTATTAAGCAGATAGGCTAGAAAAATTGCATCTTGTTAAACCACCCTAGTTAAATCATTGCAAACCCCTAAAGTAGGGCTTGTCTTCAATTCAATGTCAATTTGTGTTATAATTCCACTGTTGCCCCTAACTCAAGTCTCAACCACACACAAAAACCCTAAACTCAAGTGTAATGGTGTTCTTTACCTTGGGTTGGTTGGCCTGACAGATGGTATAGGCTAAAGCTTGAGTTAGTATGACTTGTTAGCTGTTAACATGACCCCTCTATAGTGTGGATGCAGGCTAGCTCCATGGGAGTACCTCTAGTCTTCCAATGCCTTCCCACAATTCCCGCCCACTCTGTTGAGAGTGGACAGACAAGTTCTCCCACATTTCATGGGAAAGCATTCAAAAAGTGGCTCAGCTTACTGCAGTTCAAAGGACCATGGAATATGCCCCCAGAAGTCTTAGTGACACACCTGAGTGCAATGTTAGTGTGGAATCAACTGCTCAAGTGTTATTTCACAGTGTGACTACTCTCACTCAAGCTAGGCAAACTGGAGAGGAGTAACTCAAGTACAGATAACTCAAGTTAACTGCAGTGAAGACATATCATAGATTCACTGAAGTCAATTTTATCCTTGTTTAAATTGGTTTACCTTGGGTCAATAAATTACTAATTTAAAATAAACTGATTTAACCAAGGGTTGAACCAGATTACATGAGGTTTTTGTACTTCTTTCCTTAGATGAACTGGTGAAACTTTTTTTAACGTAGACAAGGCCAAAGTTACATCACAGCAGTAAATATTAACACGGTAGCATAGCAGTGGGATCACAGACCCTTTAACTCCTTAGGTTCTTATTTCTTGTGCTTTTACATTACATTACCTTATGCAATTGAGTGGCACTAACCCTACAACAAGTGGAACAATCAAATTACAGAAATATTGAGCACTTATTTGTCTGTAATTGGATTACTCTGGTGGACAAAAGATTGAGGTGACATTCAACAGTGACATCATGGTGCTGAAGTGTTTATCCTCCCTTCCTTCTAGAATTAAAAGAATTGCTTGTAAATAAATAAGTGAATTAATTACTTAATTACAAGTTATTAAAACAAGGCAGTTTAACCCAATAAACCATTAGTTACATTTTAAATTCAAAGATGTACCATTGAAGAGAGGAAGGCCATTTCTCTCCTTTCACTGGTGTAGTAGCAGCTTTTGAAGGTGATTAACTTTTGTATGCTCTAAGATTAAAAGGATTTTTAAAAGGCATTTTATTGGGAGGATTCCTGATTTAAAGAGGTACTTCAGGAAGTAATCAGCTGTTTTACTGTCCCGTTGAGGTAGTTATTACTCTGCCAGTGTAAGCTCAAATAATATCTGTATCACTATAAGCAATGTAATAGTATACCATCTCAGAACAAACTGTGTGGAAAGCAGCCTTCAAAATTGCATAATCTACATAATAAAAATACGTGATTAATAGAATGAGGTCACAGAGACAACACAAGTATCCCAGGCAGACAGTTCCGAGGAGAAACAAGCTTGACCACTATGTCATCATCAAATTCCCTCTGACCACTGAATGAGTCAGCTCTTAAGAAGATTGAGGACAATAATACCTTGGTCTTCATTTTCAATGTCACGGCCTATAAATGTTAGATCAACTGCCTTAGAACCCTTAAATTGTCTCTGTTTTCATGTGATACTGCATCAATTGAGATGAGCAGAGGTGCTTGAGCTAACACGTCCTGGTTTAAAAAAAAGGGCTGGTGGCAGGGTGTATTTCAATTATATTTTCTTCAATTTAGAATTTATTCCAAGTACAGACACAGACTGAGTTTGTTGGCCAATGGGGCATGTGGCAAAGCCTATTTATTTTCCCAGGCATTTTCTGACTGAGTTTCAACTCTGGTCTCTAGTTTTCACATACAATTCGAAAGCCAGGTTCCCTTTTCCCAGAAAGAACCACTGAAGAGGCCCCTTTTTGACTCTGTGCATTACCCAATATATCCAGAAAAACAGAGGTTTTGAAAGTGGGTAGGCACGTCTGACAACCTTATCCCAAAAGGTTCTGAGGGGAATGTACCCAAGCTATCACTCAAAGTTACCACCCCAGCCACCTTATCCAGGTCAGTGCCAATCAAAATCCCAAGCAATGTTTGCAATCTTTGATGAAAAATAGTGTAGTGTGGCTCATTCTCGCCATATTTTCCATCTAAGTCTGTAACTAGACAGTTCTGTGAAAGTCTAAACATGAAAGGGCTGACCTAGCCCAGGGACCAAAAAGAGTCTGACAGCCATGTCCCATGCAAATGTTTGGAGCCTATCTTCTTGTGATGAGTTCTAGTGATGCGCTCCCACCTCTCCCTTGTTCATTGCTATGAGTGCTGGTGCAATCTAAATCTAGAGCTACCCTTATTTTGTATAAATTTGTAAGGTTTTGCCAGTTTGATGAAGTTGAGGTACATATTCCTTTTGGGTGTCTGTTGGAGAAGGAAATGAAAGCCTTATGGACCAAGGGAGTATGTTATTGATAGTGTTGTAGGCAGTATGAAAGTGCAAAGGAATGCAAAAGTCTTTCCACTAAACATCTTACTTCCCTGGTGTCATAAACAGATAGTTAAGGGTTAATGCCTCTTTTACCTGTAAAGGGTTAAGAAGTTCACCTAGCCTTGCTGACACCTGACCAAAGGAACCAATGGGGGGACAAGATGTTTCAAAAAGTAAGGAGGGAAGTTCCCTTTGTCTTGGGTCAGTTTCAGTTCTGGCCGGAGAGGAAAAGGAATCAGGAATCAAACAGGGTAGTGAGTATTTAGTGAAGGAATTAGCTTATGTTTATTTTCTTTTTGTAACTTGTCTTGGGTATTAGGAATAATCAAATTGGCTATTTCTTTATGTACTAAGAGTTTTTCCCAGGGGAACATCCTCTGTGTTTTAAATCTGTTGTCTGTGAGATCAGCTTGTATGCTCTCTCCCAGAGGTTTTTTTCTTTTGCCTTTCTTTTCTTTAATTAAAAGCCTTTTTTTTAGAAACCTGATTGATTTTTCCTTGTTTTAAGATCCAAGGGAGTTGGATCTGGGCTCACCAGGAATTGGTGGGGAAAAGGAGGGGGGATGGTTAATTTCTCCTTGTTTTAAGATCCAAGGATTGTTGGATCGGTGTTCACCAGGGAATTGGTGGAGGAGTCTCTCAAAACTACCCAGGGAAGGGTTATAGTACTTGGGAGGGAAAGGTTTTTGGGGGAGAAGACAGAGTTTCCCAAATGACTCCAATATTTGGGTGGTGGCAGCATACTGATCTAAGCTGGTAATTAAGCTTATGAGTTCCCATGCAGGTCCCCACATTTGTACCCTAAAGTTCAGAGTGGGGGTGAAACCTATGACACTTGCTTTTAATGTTTTGGGTGGAAGGGCAGTGTCCTGCTGCAGTCAGTAAATTTGTTTGCTAATAAATATATACGTCGGTTATGTGACAGGGTCAGGCCAGATGGCTACAGGAGAGTGATAGAAGGCAGATATATTAGCCCCAGGTTAAGTAGGTACCTTTTCCCTGAGTAAGGTAACAGGGAAGGTTCCAGAACAATCAGGAACTTTCTGGAAACAATTAAGGCAGACAGGCTGATTAGAACACCTGCAGCCAATCAAGAAGCTGCTAGAATCAATTAAGGCAGGCTAATCAGGGCACCTGGGTTTAAAAAGGAGCTCACTTCAGTTTGTGGTGTGCATGTGAGGAGCTGGGAGCAAGAGGTGCAAGGAGCTGAGAGTGAGAAGGCGTGCTGCTGGAGGACTGAGGAGTACAAGCGTTATCAGACACCAGGAGGAAGGTCCTGTGGTGAGGATAAAGAAGGTGTTTGGAGGAGGCCATGGGGAAGTAGCCCAGGGAGTTGTAACTGTCATGCAGCTGTTACAGGAGGCACTATAGACAGCTGCAATCCACAGGGCCATGGGCTGGAACCTGGAGTAGAGGGCGGGCCCGGGTTCCCCCCAAACCTCCCAACTCCTGATCAGACACAGGAGGAGTTGACCCGGACTGTGGGTTCCACCAGAGGGGAAGATCTCTGAGGCGAGCAAATCCGCCAATAAGCACAGGACCCACCAAGGTAGAGGAGGAACTTTGTCCCAGTACCTATAAATAAGTATAGTCTGAGAATTCTCTATACTACCCACTATGCGAATATAACTCCCTAAATTGTCTTTAATTCAGACATAGGGAGATTTTTTTTTTTTCCAAATCAGAATAGTTACTCCTGAACTGTTAGATCTCTCTATCTCCCTGAGGAGAAATGCCCCTAATTATCCCAATTACAGTATACTTTAGCTTCTGAGAATCTCATATTATACATTATGCATTTAACTTTTGGTGTCGTAAAATGTAAAATGTAAAGTATACAAGATGTGCCTATGTGGACAACTTAAGATTGCCACTGCGATCGTCTCATTAACAGTGTCTGGGTTTTTATTTTAACTCTGCAACGTGAGTATTACATTACCATATATTTTTGCATCTAATTTTTGAGACATTGAATTATAACATCAGACTGTACTAAGGTAAAAATAACCTTATGCTCTTCACCGTTATCTGCCAGACACGGTCTCATCAAGTATGTTGGCTGGCCCACAGAGCCATATCCCTACTGGTGCTTAAAGAAGGTGGTAACAGACATCCCAGATTAAAAAGGTCACCGCAGATGTTTCTGGGAGTACTTCTTTCATGGCTGCCATGGTACATTTGTGAGAACTTTGAGGGAAGTTTTTCTGCCTGCAGGTACAGTTTGGTTTCTTTTTTCTAGTTATTCATTTTTAAGTGGTTGGACCTTTGCATGTTGCAGTGACACTGTGACATCCCAGGAGTACTCTCAGCAACCGAAACTCATTGACTATTAACCTTTAGCTCAGGTACTGGTGCTTTCAGAGAAAGAACTGAATGATTTGGTTTCTCTGCAGCTTTTCGTAACCCTCCTTACTGGCAAGTGAGTTATTCAGGGAAGTCCACTTCAGAAAGTGGTGATTCCACTGGGATTTCTTTGTAGATTATGCTAGATGCTTAACAGAGAAAAGACCAGAGGGTAAAACAGACTTTCTTTGTTGCTAGAGCTCTTAAGGCAATCTGGATTCCAGAAAATGTTTGATTTTGTTTTTTGCTTTGAATTACATAAAGTTCATCTGTATTTTAGTTTCTATTTTTACCCGATTTATTAAAGTTCTGGCTAAATAATCTTTTGGAGATATTTGTGAAATTATCCAGGTCCCAATATAAATAAGAGATTTCCCCCCTAAATATTGTTCATATAGATACTGTGAAAATATAATACATCTGTTCTATACTTAATAGATAAAAAAAGTTTTACTGTTCTTTCCTTTTTTCCACTTTCCACCTCCTTTCTTTTCTGATCGTCTTTTTGTGCCAACTATTCCTTACCTTTTTTTCTTGTATTACCCTCATTCTCTTCTTAAGACTGTGCAATTTGGAATGCTTATTTAAGAGAGAACCTAGTTAAACAACTTTCCGATTTCCTCTACTTTATTCTTACTGTTTCTTTTATTTCTCTATCTTCTCTCTTTTTTTTGTTTCTTTTTGTACTACTTTACGCATTATGTTATGGTTCAAAAATGAAAAAAAAAAGTGTTTTCTTAGATTTATTCATAATGTTTGTATTTTACAGCAATAAAATCTGTAATTTTAAAAATCAGACTTTGTTCTAGGATACTGCAGTTATGTCAAAAAAATCTACAGTGAGTAAGACCCTGAAACATTGAAACTAGAGATGAAGAACCTTGTGGCTGTTTCTAAGATATTAATATTCAGAAAACAAAGCTAAATTAAGAATATTAGAAATTAACACCAGAGTTAAGAATATTCAGGTAGTGGATATGCAGGAAAGTTCAGAAGATGTGGATTCCCTTGGATGTATCCAGGAACATTATGCTACCCCTATGAACATACTTCTATGGATAAAAGATATAACTACAGTTGGCAATGTGCTGAGAAGTTGTTTAGAAAAGAGGAAAAGTTTTCATATAAGAATGCTTTTGATGCTTTGAAAATATTTTCCTTCCATTTGCTACAAATTATGGATTATGTAGAGCATGTGTACAGGGATGTATTAATTAATGTCCCTTTTTTCTTGCTTGCTTACTTTGATTTCACTGATGTGATCTTAGTTTTGATAGACATTTATTGTTAGTATAAAACATCACATTTATAAGTAGAAAGCTGAAAATTATTGGATGACATTTTCCAGCAGATTAATTATAGGAAAGAGCATTTCTAATAATGTTGTGAGCAGCTATGCATTTGAACTCACCAACCTTAGCCTACATGCCTGTGTCTTAAACAGATGTTTTTTTCTGAGTGCTGTCTGCTGGATACTTTTGCTATCCTATCACAGAAACAGGAAAGTATATGCTAGTATCTTCAAATATTTTGCACACTTGCTGCAAAGACAGACATAATTAATATTCTGAAAAGAAACAAAATTCAAATGAAACAGATCAAGTTTCAAAGGTAATTTTAGATTGCATTAGATTACATTTCAAGAATCAGTGTTAGTGATCATATATTGGTGGCCTGTTTATAACTATATTTTGAGTATAAATAATGTAAAGTAACATAATTGTCTAAAATATTTTAAAAGAGCTTTTCCCAATGGGCACAAAGGGCTTGATTCTGTTGTCAAGTACATGTCAGATATGTGCAGTATATTTTGAAAAATTCAGTACTGTCTTGCAAATGCACAAGTACTATCAGATCTAACTAATTTGTCTAATCTAGGTACTTCTAATGCTCCCATCAATGTAGTAACTATCAGCTATGCTATGATGTATGCTCACACACCTGAGTGAAATTAAGCCCATAATAGGTGAAATACATTTTAATTCCAATAATATTTACTGAGATTTTGAAAATATTTTTAAATACACAGATCTAAAATATTACTACTTTGGACTGTTACTGCATTCCCTGTCCTGAAGAATTTACAGTCTAAATTATAATGAATAAAGGGACGAAGGAGTGGGATGCAACACAAGGAAAACATTCAAGGAAAATACCTTTTCCCCAGTGACATTTTTGTTGGGAGATCATGGTATTGTGGTATTGTTGGGACCTTAGGAAATGTATTGCTATTTGACACCTGAAATTGTCAATTCTTATAATGTTAAATCTAGAGCACCCTGATAGGAACCTCATAGTGAGGGCTGTGTTCTAAAATGGACTTAAAATGGTGCATAAATTCCTGTTTTTCTCGAAAAACATGCACTCCTTTGGTGTGTTATTTCACAAAGGGTTAGTTTTTAGGCACTTTGAATTTTCTGTGCACTTGTGGTTTGATTTCTCTTCATAACTTTTGCATAGGAAGGGTTTGAAATTCCTTGGCAGTTGGACCATTGTTGATTGATACCTCTTAGAAAGCATTGTGTACCTACATAAAACTTGCTAGAGAGGTGTATCTTGAGTAGAGATGGTGCAACAGGTAGGTCTTTTAAAAAATTGGATGTATGGATTGATGTGCTGTTTATGTACTGTGTGCAAAAACATTGTGCAGCTGCACATAAATGTTGTTTGCAGCTGTGCATAAGCTTTATATGGCACTTATGTGAAGCTGTCATTGCAAAAATTCATGCACAGCTTCTACATATAACAGAGAAGGATTTTATTTAAAGCTGCTTGCACATAAAAGTTCATGTGCATTTGCACTTACCTTCACCCCATAGGCCCCCTACATTCATTTAGAATCAAGCCCCCACTTAAGAATTAAAAAACCTAGGAAATTGATCTACAAAAACTTGGTTGTAAAGGAGTTAGGCTTGCTAAACGTACCATATACCTAACTCAAACCCACAATTGGCAAGGAAATGAAAAATTAAGGCAACTAACAGTATCTATCCTCTTCTACTTCACACACAGGCACACACTTTACCATTTCCACAGCTACCCTACACCCTATACTACACACCACAACTAACTTTTGTGTGCCTCAGCTTCCCTGACTGTAAAATGGAGATAACACTGATTCTGTGTATGATGGTGATAATAATTGATTATTATTAAGTCTGTTTTATTTTAGTAACAATTAAAATCTGACTATTGCTCTTGGTAGGATGGAGAAAGTTTAAGGAAATATAAATCAATTGTAATGGTCTTGAGACAAGAGTTTCTGATGTGGAGAAATCAGTATGTTTTCTTCAAGGAAAAAATAGTGAAATATAAGATTACATCTCTACAGGTTCAGTCATCTAATATAATTCATGTTGATGCTGCATTTTCTACATGTGTAGAAAACTGAGGAGGATTTAAAATATTTAAAACTTCATTATATACATCTCTCAATATTCCTTAGGGGTGAATTAAATCATACATTATTTCTTGAAATGTTTAGAGCCAAATTCTGAAACCATTATTTGCACTGAGTAGCATCTTACTTCACAGGTAGTTCCACTGAAGTCAATGGGACTGTCCAGCAAATAAGGTGTTATTTAATTTGAGTAATGGTATTAGAATATAGCCCTTAGTAAACATCTAAAAGAAATTTCAGAAATAGAAGAAAATATCTCCACATTTTGCAATATATATAACAAAGTTATTCTCTGCCTGTATTAGTTTCTCTCACAGGAGGTAACTGTGCTTCTGTTTCTGTTCACAATTCAGATCTTCCTGTTCAAAAACACATTGTGTTGATTACAGTCAGTTTTGTTATACTCCCCCATTGGACATTCAAGCTATCTAATTTGTCTTATCAACATTTAGATTCTCTTTTAAAGGGAGGTAAAATGCATGTTTTTCTAGATATCACATAGACCAGTGGTTCTCAACCAGGGGTATGAGGCCCCCCGGGAGGGGGCCACGAACAGGTTTCAGGGCATCCGCCAAAATAAACCAGAAAGCAGGGCTGGCGTTAGAGTCACTGGGACCCAGGGAAGAAAGCTGAACCCTAAGCCCCACTGCCTAGGGCCAAAGCTGAAGCCTGAACCCTGCCGCATGGGGATGAAGCCAACTTAGCTTTGTGGAGCCCCCTGTGGTGTGGGGCCTTAGGGGATAGCAAGCAGGTCAATTGTCCAACACTGGGCCTGGCTTTTAATCTACTGGATATGCAGAAAAACATTTTTTGTGGCTCATGTGGGCCACAGAGTTTTTATAGCATGCTGGGTGGGGCCTCAGAAAGAAAAAGGTTGAGAATCCCTGACATAGACTACATTTAATTACAATACACTTATTCAATGCTAGTTACAATCTCTCCTACCCATGCTGATGCTTAGTTTCATATAATAATAATTCGTATATTTTATTACTTTGATCAATTGATATATTTTATTGAAGATTGCAAAGAAAAAATAGTGAAATTGGTGACGTTACTTCTAATATTTGAAAATGGACTGATTAATCTCTCAGTTGTGTTGATTAGTTTTGTCTGGACCCATAGTTCATGTGTTACATTTCTGTTCCTAGACTTGAAGATCAGTTTTCTAGCATGAACACTCATATTTACAAATTAAAAATATGCTTGCTACAAATATTTTCCAACGGCTCAAATTTTGAACATCAAATATTTGCAACAAACTTCTCACAAAAAATCTAAAGACTAAGATATACTTGCAAAAAATGTTAAGGGAAAAATAAGGTACTACAGTGATGGATGTATAAATATCTAGGGTTGCCTGGTGTCTGATTTTCTACTGGAACGTCCACTCAAAAAGGGGACCTGGCAGTGTCCGGTCAGCACAGCCGCCTGGACGCTAAAAGTCTGGTTGGCCGCAGTAACCGGCCTTCACCACTGCGGGGCGAGAAGAGCAGCAGCTGGAGCCACATGGAGGAGCTGCGTTCTGCTCAGCTGTTTACGCCTGACAGAGCAGTGGCTGGCTTTCAGACCAGGCTCCAAGAGATAGGTGCCACCACCTGGGGGGGGGGGTGAGGAGGGGAGGGCAGGGCTGGCTCTAGGATTTTTGCCGCCCCAAGCAAAAAAAAATTTGCCCGCCCCCCTTTTTTTTCGTACCCCCCCAGCCCCGCCCCAACTCCGCCCCTTCTGAACCCCTTCCCCAAATCCCTGGCCCCGCCTTGCCGCATTTCCCCCCTCATTGCTTCCTGCAGCCCCCCCCCAGCTCACCTCCGCTCCACCCGAGCGCGCCACCGCTCTGCTTCTTCCCCCTCCCTCTCAGGTGAGGGAGGGGGGAGAAGCGGCGCATTCAGGGGAGCAGGTGGAGCGGAGGTGAGCTGGGGGGGGCTGCAGGAAGTAACTGGGGGCACAGGAAGTAACGGGGGGGGTAGAAGAACCGCTCCCCGCTCCAGCTCACCTCTGCTCCACCGCCACTTCCCCCGAGCGCCCCACCGCTCGGCTTCTCCTCCCTCCCAGCCTTGCTGCGTGAAACAGCTGTTTTGCACCCGGCAAGCCTGGGAGGGAGGGGGGAGAAGCGGAGCGGGGGCGGCGCGCTCAGGGGAGCAGGCAGAGGTGGAGCGGAGGCAAGCTGGAGTGGCGGGGGCACTTTTTCTCCATGTCACGGAGTCGGTGCCTATGATGGCCGGCGCCAGAATGCCGCCCCTAGAAATGTGCCCCCCCAAGCACCTGCTTGTTTTGCTGGTGCCTAGAGCCGGCCCTGGGGGGGAGGAGGGAATCCTGTCTGCCCCCCCTTCTGCCATGCCTTGCCCCGACGGCCATGGCCCCTTGCTATGGGGACTGACCCCTGCTGTGCCCCAATTGAGAAGGCGGGCAGGCTCTGTGTCAGCTCCTCCCAGCCTGGCTCTGCAGACAGTAGGTGAGTCCCAGGAGAGGGGAGAGTGAGTGGGGTGGGGGGGTGGAGAGTGAGCGACGGAGGGAGGGAGGAGAGGAGTGAGCAGGGTGGGGCCTCGGGGAAAGAGGCAGTGCAGGGGCGGGGCAAGAGTGTTCGGTTTTCAGCAATTAAAAAGTTGGCAACCCTGTATCTAAAAAGCCAATAATTTCAAATAACAGATAAACTACAGAAAACTGATCTTTTTGTAGACAAATTTGAAACAGAAAAAGGCATAATTAATCTCCCTTCCATAACTCTAGTTTCCATAATGCCCACTATTTCCAGAGTCAAAACTTATAAAAATGTGTCCAGAAGCAGTGTCCACACTTCAAAAACATTTGGCCAAATTAATCATCAGTTTAACTTCATTCACTCCAGCGTCTAACCCCAATGGATGAAATGGCACTGGGACAAAGTGCTACTATAGACCAGTTTCTGATTTATGAGTAAAGTACACATCTGTTACTGTACTTCTTAAACGTAAACACTATATCAGCTTGAGCAAGAGATATCATCAGGTAAAGATGAAGGAATAGCCCTGCCAAGATAGGAGGGAAAATGCCCATATCAAGACAAGAGTAATAGCCCTATCAAGAAATGTCGTGAGAAGAGGATAGATGGGGACGTGTAGGGAATATCCGTACTAAGTATACAGCTCAGTCCTTACTCAAATGTCAAGCAAAAGCACTTTTAATGTGGGAGAAACACCTAAGGGCCCAGTCCTGCAAACACTTTTCAGTGGAACTACTCACAGGAATAAAGTTACATGCTTGAGTGTGTGACATACCCAGGGTACAAATCTAGACTGATGAAGAGCTGTGTCATCCTAGCCCTCTAATGCGGGGTGCCCTTTGCACTGCTTTGCTGCTGTAGCCTGCAGTCTGGATGGCTCACAAGCAGTCTCCAGCATGTAAATCAATCCCAGCTATGTCTGTATGTGAGCTGCAGCCTGCCACTAGCCTGAATTACACTGCAGGGTGAGGAGAGGACTGGGCAGTACAAGCCATATATTTCTGAGGAAAAGTCTGGGACTAGGAGTGTGCAGGGTGACTCCAGCACACTCCTAGTCCCAGACTTTTCCTCAGAAATATATGGTTTGTACTGCCCAGTCCTCTCCTCATACATGCTCATATAAAGTCTGTCATTTTATTAATAGAAAATGACATGCACAAATCCTGTTATCCCAAATGGAGTTTCCCAAACACTTCAACCCAAGCACACTGGTTTAGATAAAACAATGAAACAAGTTTATTAACTCCAAAGAGAGGGAGTTGAAGTGAATACAAGTAATGAGGCATAAAAGTCAGAGGTCAGAGAAATAAAGATAAAATGCAGCTAATGCCTAATTTAAAAAGTGTGTTAAATTCAAAGCAAAGTTTCTCTCACCACATGCTCTCAACAGTCTTACTGGCCAAACTTCTAGGCCAGGACCCCTTCTTCTGTGTAACGGCTGCTTCCTTTGTTCCTTCTGGTGCAGTCAATAGATGGACAGAGAGATAGAGGAGGAGGAGGGGTCCCACGTGTTTGTTTCTAATTTTTATAGTGTCCGTGAAAATATTTCCAGTTGAATTCAGGAGACAAAAGGTTTACATGGGAAGATATCTCCTGCTGGTTTTCTCACCTCTTGAAACTCCCTGTGTGCTTGATAATTCTGCTTACTGCTTCCATGCAAATTAAGCAGAGCACACATTCTTTCTTTTGAGACAGACCTGTTTGCCAACTTCTGTTTGGGCCGGGCTGTGGTTCAGAACATGTGTTAATAACACTATGTAGTGGAATCTTATAACTTCACATACAATCTTGCCACACACATTTTATCAGGACAATATTGACCAGCATATTACGATTTTTCAAGTGATACCTCACAAAGCATACTTTGCACAATAGTGTGCAAGAGGTGAACACAAGGGATACAGACCATCACCGAGTATTTGCAGGATCAGGCTCTACACAAGAAACATTTTGAAATCAATAATGCCAGTCACTCCCAGTACAAATCAGTACCTGGATATACAGTACACACACAAAGTTCCACAGCATTTGTTAAAGTGCAGGGGAGAAGTTGTCTTCAGATTCTTGAAACTCATTTATTTAGTTAGTTTTAATAAAACCACAGTGGAAGCTAAAACTTAATATTTTTCCTGCACCAAATTTGACATCCTCCTTGAGTCTTGTCTTAAGCGGTATCTACCCTCTTGCAGCATCAGCCACCTATGAGCTCAACATTGTGCCTGAGGTCAGTCAGTGATCCTGCTTCTACTGAACCGATTTCTAGATGTGGACCTTAATCCCCTCAGACATCTGGCTCAGCTCATCCCTCCCCACGTTAAAAAAAAAGCTGAAAATACTATTTTTACAGGGGTATTTCCTGTTGTAATGTTTGGTCCCTATAAAGAACCCTACACATATTTTAACTGTACTATCATATGTGGCTACTGGTAGCCACCTATTTTTATATGTTTTTAATTGTATTTTATTTTAAATGGTTGCACAGCAACCTCAGCATCTTGGCAGGAAAGTACTTTTAAAAATAAAAATAACCATCCTTAATAATTCTATTGTTTAGTTCTTATGTACAGAGTGATATCTGCCAGCAGCTGGGAATGTGGAATCCTGCCCTTTGGGCACTGATCCAGTAAAGACTAAACATCTCAAGACCACATCTTCTCTTTTGTTCTCCGATTCTGACAGGGCAAAAGTCTAAGAAAAGTGAACATATGAAAGTCATTCCATATAGGACCCGATCCAATGCCCATTGAAATTAAGGGGAGGCCTTCCATTAATTTCAATGGGAGTTTGATCAAGCCCACAGGGAAGGTAATTAAGGCAGGGAGTTGTTCTTGGACTATGTGAAAGGTAAGATGTCTCTGACCTGTAGAGTGGGATGGAGGAGGGTTGAGCACTAGCTCATGGTTAGGGGATATGGGTATATGGAGCATGAGTGGGAATAAAAGGATACGTGATTCATATTTAAAACATAGAGGGTGGGCAAAAGTAAATGTTCTCTACCCAGTAGGCAGGGATTTGGAGAAAAATTAGTTAGTTGGCTCTTGCCTTGCTTTTTAGTATTCAGAATGTTTAAATCTATAAAATTGTATTAAACAATGTATTATCCGGAATTTTCTTTTGTGAAACAAAAGTTTCTTCACATGTATTATTTTACACAGGTGAAAACCCATAGTCCCCTGTGGGAATCACTAGAGACACCTTTTTGATTCTGCTCTGTCCAATGATTTGAGAAGAGTGGAAGCTGAGAAAGTGAATAGACACACTTGGCCATTACATCTCGCTTACTGAGGCCTTGTGAAATGCTCTCCTAGGAAATGTTTTGTAATTTTGTATTTAAATAAACTAAAATGGTTTAATGTGATTTATTTTAACTGTATTTTAAATCTAAGTATAGTTTGACCTTTTCAAATGATAAATGATATGGGAAGTTTGGCCAAAGAGACAAAATGTCTGGCATCCCTTAAAGAAAGATGGCGCCTAGCTATCTCTGCTGGGCTCTAGATAATGTATTTTCATCTCTCCACATTCAATTGTATGCTTAGTAGTGCATTACAAATCACTCAATTCTTGTGTAATCAGGATGTCAGTCAGTTTGTCAGTGCTTGCAGAAATTACAAATTCTTTGATTTTTTTTCTTTTTCCCAAAACTCTGTTTGTTTGTTTTTAATTTTTCTTTTGTGTGTGTAATTTTTTTACCCCACCAAGTTTGAAAAACTTCTACCACAATATAGGGAGATGCAGATGCCTGCTACTACTGTGTGTGCGCGTGCATGCTTGATGTGCGTGTTCTGGTTGTCATGTATCACCAGCTTCCCACCTCTAGAGGGAGTGATGTTTCAGACAATTTCTATTGACACATCTAATTTACAAGGTTTATGTCAGGTTTTAGAGTCAAATTCAGTCATTTACCCTCCGAACTGCTCTGATTGGTGGTGAGAGGAATCAAATCTGTAGAAGCCATACAGAGGTTTTCAGACTTTTTCTGCATGCAGGGCCTGAGGAGAATGCACTCAACAGCAGACCTAAATGCTGCTGGAGAAAAGTGCTGCATGCTGTCCACAAGGACCAGCTCCTGGAGACAGGTAAGGTGGGGACCTGGCCACACGCTCCACCTGGCTGACTGTGCCTTCCGAGGGATGTTACTTGCCACCAGGTACATTAGACAACTCCTAGCTAATGGGGAGCACTAGATCAGCATTTGACCTAGTTCCTGCACAGACGCATCAATGCAGAGGATAGAGGTTTCCTGTGCTTACTTCACCCCTTTGCACATCCTCATAGAACAAACCAGAGTTTAGCCCTTAGTTTTAAGTAGTAGAGCCTTGGAATAGGATCACTTCCATGTGTCATGTGGATCACTTCTTCAGATGTTGGCACTGGCACCTGCAGGGTAGATTGCAAGTAGTGCTGTGTTATTATAATATTGTAGAAGGCAAACAGCATCACCTTCTATCGGACCAGCTGGGGAAAAAATCTCTCTTCATGTTAGATATAGTTGTTGCTGGATGCTTTAAAGCTTTTACATTCAAAGATTCAGTAGCTAAAAATAATTAGGAAGCAGATATAACAAAATAATTGTCTCCCTTATTTAGCTGTGATAACAAAAATTAAAATTAATACTCCCAAAATATTTTACCCAGATTCAATAAAATCACACTATCTGGCTGCATTGCATAGACTTCTGCAGTGGAAAATTGGCCAGATTTTTAAAAAATGTTCAATTTAGTTCTTAATGGCAAAGTATTTGTTGCTGCCTTACTCACAAGCTTTTTTGATACACATCCCATGTTAATATTTGTTGTTCACCTTCATTTGCCATATCCCTGGAAGATGCGTTACATTTTAATAGTTTTATAAAAAATGTTACTTTGGAATTGCTGAGAGCTCAAACAATGCTGCTGCTGTTGTTTTATACTCCCAAATCTTTCAAGTCACACCTTCTTCTGCCTTACTGTTTTAGGAACTAATCCAAAACCTATTAAAATCAAAGAGAAGAGACTTCTTGACTTCAGTGAGCTTTGATCTGTGTCCCTATTTTGGCATAATTCTAATTTCAAGAACAGAAGGGGCCTAACTCTCCTTGCACAATTATTTAAACCTGGGAGAGTGAACCAAAAAAGGATGTAAAATGTTACAATTCTCCACTCACATTCACCAGACATAGCATTTTTCACCCATTTTACACAGACTATTATTACTGCTATTTGCAAACTACCATAAAGTACTTCTTACAGAATTATAAATTACTGCACAATGTGCAAGCCAGTGCGTAATTAGGGCCAAGTACTCATCTTACTCCTTTACTAACAGTACTCATGAAAATACAACTGCCAGCAAAACAGGCAACGTACCTCATCATTGGTATGTCTGTTGATCATATTTTAGCTTCACGATTTATAACGGATATCTAAGGAGAAATCTACATAGTTTATGTTTATATTTACTGGGAAAAAAACTGCTTGAGTTGGTTAGTGGCAGATTACAGCAGAGTGAGTCCCAAAAGGATGTAAAATGTTACGAAGCAAAAATCCTCCACTTACTGAATAGATATGTGAATTTCTGAGTCCTCCATTCCCTCTGAGCTGTCATTGTCCAGCAGCACCACTCCTTCCTCTTCCATCACTCATGGCTTTTTTTCCCCCATGTGCATCAGCAACATGATTTCTAGAGAATGGTTTTAGGGGCTCATGAATTTTATCAATCTGGGCCATGCTTAGCCTTAATCTATACTGAAGGGAATATAAAAAGTATTCAAAATTATGAATGGGTTTGCTATGCAGAGGGCAGGGCACACTCTGAGCTGTCTTTTATGGTTAAGTGAATTGGTTGTTTACAGTGCTTACAATGACTACTCCATATCCATAAACAATTCTCTGGAAGTGAAGACAGTGTGTGAAAAAGTACTGTTTCCCTCCTTTTTACACTGAATGTATGCATGTCTCCAATACTTTTAAATCAATAAGGAAAAGTTTATAAATCTGAATAGATTCAATAAAGGAATAGCAATAAACTGCTCTCTGTGTGATAAAGAGATAAACCTACTACTGGTCTGAGTATCGAAGTGAGAGGTTATTTTCCCCCCAGTGTACGGTGTGAGGCCTTTTTTCAGTAAAAACAGCAGCCATGAGCTAAGTTGCAGAAAGTCACATCCTTGCTTCCATCTAAATTGACCAAAACAGTGTAATATCGGGCTATTAAGAAGGCACTCCTGTCCTAACAGTACCCACCATCACCAGATAAAGAAACAGATCTCAAGATGTTTGAAGAAAACTTTGTATGATAACATTCTGTCTGGCAAGAAACCACTTATCAACAGTTGTGATTGTGAAATCTATACTTCTGTATTGTTTTGCCTTTATGGTTCTTCTTCTCTATTGTTTATCTGTATGGCTTCTGTCTGATTCTTTAATTGTTTCTGTCTGTTGCATAACTAATTTTGCAAGATTTGAATCAATTACGGTGGTGGGGCATGATTGGTTAAAGAATTGTTGCATAATGTTCTAGGATTGGTTGAAGAATTGTTTCGTAATGTGCTAAGATTGGTTAAAAATACTGTTTTGTAATACTTTCATTTAAAATGATTGGTTAAGGTATAGCTAAGTAGGACCCAAGTTTTAACTATATAAACTGGGGTCCAAAAGGAAGATCTAACTCCAGGACACAGCCCAAGATCAAAGCTGCCAGACCTCAACACTCTGCCAACCATACCGTGCAGAAGCCGGAGTCCCCAGATGATCTAATCTTGACTGGCCATCAAGAAGATGTATCTGCTTTATTGGGAGTGCTGAGCATTGTATGCTTAGCGTGTGTATTCTGTTGATTAGTTGTTAATAAATATAGGTTAAGGATATTACTGTGTAAGGCTCTCTCATTGGAAAAGGGTCACACAGACCCATAGAGTCCTGAGTTCACCAGGAAGGGGTATTAGCCCTGAGCCCTGGAGGGGTCATGTTGGATCCCTCACTTCCTGAGTACCCAAAGGAGAGGGTAGGAGGGTGAAAGCCCTAAATTGTGCAGGTAACACCAGAAGTTATAGAACCAAATCTAAATGAGAAAAAACAACAAGAAGAAGGAAATGGGAAATTCAATGACCTTAATAATGCTCTTGATTTATTTGGCACCTTTCTTCCTAGGATCTCCAAGCACTCTATAATCATTAATTAATCTTATATGTCCTACATAGTAGGTAAATATTATACCTTCCCTTTTACAGTGATGGTAACTGAGGCACAGATAGATTAACTGATGTGCTCAATGATACACAGCAAGCTAGTTCCAGAGCCAAGAGCAGAACTTGGAGCTGCTAAGTCTTGGTCTTCTGCTCTCACCACTAAGCAGTGCTTTCTGTCTGACTTGGTTAACTAGGGAGGTTTGCATGACAGAATCAGTGCACATTAGGGCTTAGCTGGAGTTGGGACAGAGAAGCGATCCAGCCAAGTCTGATACAGCATTCCCCAAATGGCAATACAGGTCTGTCGCATCTTTGGCGCATTTAACATGTGCGATTTCAGCTTTATGCGGTTGGCAAAAACAAGAAAAAAACAACAACAAAAGAGAAAAATAACAATTTAAATACTGTTTCTGTAGTGCGGGCAATTCTGCCCGCCCTTACACTCAATGTAATTTTGACTATACGCGGTTTTCGCTTTACGCGCTGACCGCGGAACGTAACCCCAGCGTAAGATGAGACAGACCTGTACTTCCAAATCCAAAACTTAAAATATCAGAAGACAAGACAAAATGCCCCCATGCTTCAGCAGCACCTTTTTAAAATCTGTAAATGATATTGTATTCAAACTTATTGTACAATATAAACAAATACATGTTTTATCCCAATGCTTTGAAGTGGACAAGTCAAAATTTCATAGAAATTAAAATCAGGATACCAGAAACACTTCATTTAAAATATAATTTATGTGTGTACGCAAAGGAAACCTCCAATATGTCAGATGCACTTTGCTAGTATATAGGGATTCCATGTTTTAATTAGGAGCTGATGAAGAAAAGTGAATAGCAAGCAAATGGAACAGGTTTTAAAATAAGAGAGAATCAAATACTTGTTGAGAGCTGTGTGTGCATGCACACGTCTAACTACTCCCGTCATCTGGAACTTTAACTGTCTTCTTGATCAAGTTACTGCCCACTTTCTTTCTTACAGCCTTGTAGCTGCTGATGGTCCAGATTCATGGTTGCCCCACACGTTGTGCCATCATTTACACCAGTGCAAGTTGGATGTAAAACATTGCCATTCTGATTTGGTGTTCTTACCAACAGGTCATCTAGACCTGTTCCACGCAAAGGTTACTTAACAGGATTTTAATTATTGTCTTATCTAATCCGTTTCAGAACAGGTCTTGTAACAATACCATCTATCACTCGCACCTTAGGTTTGTCTCAGTGGGGATTTTTGTACTGGTGTGACTATAGTAATGGACCTCCTCCAGTGCCGCACAGTTGGAAACCCCTACCATACATGCACTCCACTGGGTTAAAAACAGGGTAAGTCACATTGGTGCAAATCCCTTTTACACCATTGCAGCATATCTATACTAGGAGTTGGCACTGGTGCTACTACGACAGTCTAGCTACACCCTTGCAAAACTCTGGTGCAAACTTTTTGTCTACACTAGAGCTCCAACTGTTGCTACCACTGGTAGATCTGCACCAGCGATAGCAATCGTCATAAATATATGGGGGAGAAGTTTAGGGCAGACAACTGAAGAGCCACCAAATTCCATAATTCCAAAATGCTCACTTTCTAAAATAAGGCCCAGATACTGCATTTGGATCTATGTGAAGCACAGCAAATGACTTCAGATAACAGCAAATTCTCCCCATATATCTGCAAATTCTCATTTTTTGATGGACTTCATGGGTTCAGACAGGACTACCCATGTGCATAAACCTGGTGCAGTCCTGAGGACCTAGTACTGAAAAAATAATTACTATCCCCAAGCGAGTTACAGAATTAAAAAATATTGAAAAAATACAGACAAGGGGGAAGGATATTTGAAAAAAATGAGATTGAGATTATGGGCTTGATCCAAAGATTTGCATTGATTTCAATGGACTTTGGGTCACAAGCTTAATGAGGAGGAAAAGCTGTGCGAGGGAACACACAAAAGAGAGCACTGTTTCTAGTAAGATGTTTCTACAGACCTCTTGGCCTGTTTGATTCACCTTTATAGTTTATGTGCTCATTTCAAAACACTTTCACCATAAATAAAATGATGCGATCAGTCTGCATTTGGTGTTTTCATGTAAATTTATTTTATTTTTTGTATTTGATAAGTACTGTTGGAGTAATGATTCTTGAAATCTCTCTCACAACAGACTTGATTGACAGCCCCCTAAGTGCTGAGCCTTTTATAGCAGACATAACTGACAACCCTAGCATGCACAGCCTGCAAATAGTATTGTATGGTCCACATTTGAGGACAGTGAGACCCACTGGAGGAAGATAGTTGTTCTAATTATTTGTTACAAAGCAGATTAATATACTATGTGTTGTATGCGCATTGTTGGGACAACATAACTTGTGGGCTATAATAAATACATTCCTTTTACTAATCATGAGAAAATAATCAGTACAGAACAGTTTGTATGCCAAAAGGTACATATGTGTTGTAAAATGTTTGGAAAATGCCTCAGTGGAACAGAGTTTAAGAACATAAGAACGGCCGTACTGGGTCAGACCAAAGGTCCATCTAGCCCAGTATCCTGTCTACCAACAGTGGCCAATGCCAGGTGCCCCAGAGGGAATGAACAGAACAGGAAATCAAGTGATCCATCCCCTGCTGCCCATTCCCAGCTTCTGGCAAACAGAGGCTAGGGACACCATCCCTGCCCATCCTGGCTAATAGCCATTGATGGACCTATCCTCCATGAATTTACAGGCAGTCCTTGACTTTACGACATTCAACTTATGACAAACGGCATTTACGACGTTTCTGAATTGACACTCTGATTTGACTTACGACAATTGGTTTCGACTTTACGACGTTTGGTCCCACACTGGAGTGGATTGCGGTTCCGAGTTACGACATTTCGACTTAGGATGCAATTTTCAGGAACCAATTGTGTCGTAAGTCCGAAGACTGCCTGAATCTAGTTCTTTTTTGAACCCTGTTATAGTCTTGGCTTTCACAACATCCTCTGGCAAAGAGTTCCACAGGTGGACTGTGCGTTGTGTGAAAAAAAACCTTCCTTTTGTTTGTTTTAAGCCTGCTGCCTATTTGTTTGTTACTGTTAAATTCCCTACATTCCTCTCCACTTAAAAACATGTATTCTTTTTTCTTACATGCACACCTATCAACTTCTGAAAACACAAAGCTTTCTATCATGCCCTAAAGAAATGCCCTGTGTTGGGGTGGCATGGAGATGCACTTCCTAGTTGGCACAGTGCTTTACAGAGTTTCACGGAGCATAGGAGTAATGAGGCCTTGAAGAAGTTGTAGGGTCTAGTCCTTTCTATGCCCAGCCAGCTCTGCTGGCAAGGTCAGGACGTAAGTCAGTGGGGCTATGACCTCCACTCCTTAGCTTCCCCTTTGAAGAATCAGCACTGGACAAGCACAGGTGCTAGCCAAATGTAGTCCTTGCATACTGTGAATGCAAGGTCTACCACAATGCCCAGTCCTTGGTCAGGTGTGCAATAAGAGGAGCCATTTGGGCTCTCTTCCCCTTTTCCCCACTGCAATAAATGTGAAGAACCTATACATTTGGCTTAATCTATTCGTATCTCCATATAAAAAAAAATAATGAATGTGCAACTTTTTCACACATCACCAGTCTGTCAGCTCTTAACCATAATAATAAATGTGTCTTTTCAGAGGGCTTTCACTAACCCCTTCCCCTGCTTGGCTGCCTGCTTTCCCTAGTCCCTCACCAGTTCTTTCTTCCATCCTCTTAGCTGCTTGTATGTCCTGTGAAGGGGACCACATATGCAGCTACAACTGGGTAGGAGGAGACTGTAGCCAGCTACCATCTGATGGGCAGCAAATGGGGGCATAAGGGGAAGGCTGAAGAGCAGTGGACTGACAGTTTTGATTCTCGTTGTCTTGGTTAGCTGTAAATGTCAGAACAAGATCAGAAATTCGGATATTTGAAGCTGAATCCATCAACTGCCTCCATCAGCACTGCTTCAGTTTTGGTGCCTTTCTTGGTACAGGCATATTATTAGGTTGGAAGACCAACAAACTCTGAAGTGTGTTTACCAAGGAATGCTGGTACATGGCCAATGGTCACTTGGTCACCAAAAGCTTCGGTGGAGTGATAAGATTGCTAGTGATGGAAATAAACTGAATATCCAGCCAGACCACCTTAAGGACCTTGCTAGAAATTGATCTGGGTGGTGCTCAATCTGCAAGGAGGCTACATTAAGGTGGCCACTTGTCTGGTTTTAAACCAGACAGTCCTCTTTTTGGGTGGTTTGTCCCCCGCCCGGTACTGAGACAAAACTGGATGTTGTTTTGTCCAGTATGGGATGGGGAACGCCATTTTGAAGAGTGCACTGCTCCAACCCCACTGGCATGTTCTCACACACACAGTTTAAGTGAGGTCACGCTGGCGGGGCCAGGGCACCACTCTCTTCAACCTGGTGCCCCCTTGTGGCAAGGTCATCTCAGCATGGGTGGGCCCACGCTGTTCCCAGAAGTACAAGAATGTCTAGTATCCCAGGAACATGTGAGTGGCCATCCTAGGCTACGTTCCTTTTGGATTTGTCATGATGATGATGAAATGGGAGCATAAACATGGTGGGGGGTGGAGGTGCACTTTCAATAACTCATCTCAAGCAGCGAGTGCTTCTAAAAACGAGGCCTTGAGAGGTCTGTTTAAGAGCTGGTTGGAAAATGATAACAAAAGTTTTTGAAAAATGCTGAAAATGTTCATTTCCCCCCCCCCTTTTTTTTTTCAAAATGCTATTGTCAAAATTCTCTGAGCAGCTCTAGCTTTATATATATATGTATGTATGTGATGAGCTCCACTTAGCTCTGAAGACTTGCCACCTATATACAAAGGTGGTGACAATATTAATCATGAAACCCTGCTCAGCAGAAGACTGTAACAACCTCTAAATACAGTAGAACTTCTACATGCCAAAAATATAGTAAAAATCTAGCTAGCTGTTTAATACACTAATACACTAAGGGATTCTCAAACTTCATTGCATCACAACCCCCTTCTGACAACAAAAATTACTACATGACCCCAGGAGGGGGGACTGAAGTCTGAGCCTGCCCGATCCCTGCCACCCCAGGTGGGGAGTGGGGGGGCAAAGCCAAAGGGCTTCAGCTCCAGGCAGGGGGCATGTAATCTCAGCCCCACTGCCCAAGACTGAAGCCCTCAGGCTTTGGCCCCGAGAGTGGGGCTCGGGCTTTGGCTTCAGCCCCTGGTCCCAGCAAGTCTAAGCCAGCCCTGGCAACCCCATTAACACAGGGTCACAACCCACTTTGGAGTCACAACCCACAGTTTGAGAACCGTTGCACTAAGCTAAAATCTGCTTTCAGCTACATGCATGCAATTCTCACTGAAGTAAATGGAGTTGAACCAGGCAAAAGTCAATTTAGATTAAAAGTCATTTTGAAAGAGATAGTATATTGAGTGGTTATATTGTAATGTGTTTTGATTTTTGCAGTGTGCTTTACTTAGACTGTAAGCTTATTGGGGCAGCCTCCATCTTTACATTACATGTGTGTACAGTGCCTCTCATAAATGGGTCCTAATCCTCGATTGGAGCCTTTAGGTGCCACTGCAATACAAATAATAAATATTAGTTTTAAAGACACCAGAATCCTGCTAACTGTAGTCTGCCTTAGTTTTCAGATATATGTTAAATATCAACATGTTTTATGTGTGTATGTTAGTGAATTTTAATATGCTAAGAACAAATGTGTAGGTTAGGTGATCAGTGCAACACAACTGGTGAGTTAAAAATATAATAACATCCTTTTCTTTTATTCTTTTGTAAATTTTTCATATGTATTTTCCATATTACTTTTTAATAGTTATACAAATATAATTTTAAGCAAAAAAAAGTCTCTAATTTGGGATTGAGAAGAGAACAACTTCTTGTGGATCAAATTTCATTATTGTAAGGACAAAAGCCTTGAATGCAGTGTTCCTGATGTGTGGGGGAGGATGTTGAGAGTCCACAGTAAGGTGATCATGGCAAAGAAAGAAAATAAAATACAACTGATTAAAAAGTACAAAATGTTCATATTTAAACTTTTGGTGCAAAACTGTATATTCTTGTGGTCGCCCCATCTCAAAAAAAGATATATTGGAATTGGAAAAGGTACAGAAAAGGACAGCAAAAATTATTAGGGTTATGGAACAGCTTCCATATGAGGAAAGATTAAAAAGACTTGGACTTTTCAGCTTGGAAAAGAGACGACTAACGGGGGATATGATAGAGGTCTATAAAATCATGACTGGTGTGGAGAAAGTAAATAAGGAAGTGTTATTTGTCCTTCTCCTTCTCATAACACAAGAATTAGGGGCCACCAAATGAAATTAATAGACAGCTGGTTTAAAACAAACAAAAGGAAGTATTTTTTCACACAACGCACAGTTAACCTGTGGAAATCCTTGCCAGAGGATGTTGTGAAGGCCAAGACTATAACAGGGGTTCAAAAAAGGACTAGCTAAGGTCATGGAAGATACGTTCATCAATGGCTATTAGCCAGGATGGGCAGGGATGGTTTCCCTCGCCTCTGTTTGCCAGAAAGATGGATCACTTGATGATTGCCTGTTCTGTTCATTCCCTCTGAAGCACCTGGCATTGACCACTGTCAGAGGACAGGGTACTGAGCTAGATGGGCCTTTGGTCTGACCCACTATGGCCATTCTTATGGTCATGACAGCAGCTTACTATTGTTTGTGAAGAACTTACAGCATGCTCCATACCATGAAGGCAGAAGATGAAGAGAATCCTTGCCACAGGGCCTTTGCAACGTGAGGCCACAATCCTGAGCAGATTTATGCACATCAGTAACTTTATGCCCAAGTCACCTTGTGTCAGAGTAGTTAGATGCTACCTGTTTGCAGGATTGGGGGCCTAATAACTGGAACTGGGAAAGCCTAGAGGAATGAGTAAGTAACGTGCATGTTACAGTCTGCAACCCATCGGACCCTCCACATGATGATTGTTGAGGTGGGACATCAAGCACCAGATATAGGGCTGGAGATAAAATAAGGGGCAAGCAACAATGCACCAACTGGTGCCCTCTCTCCCACTGAAGCACGCCAGCCAAGCCCCCTGTTAGTTCAAGGAGAGCGAGGTGAACTGTGCAGCAGAGGCTTTGCAGGGAGCATTAACCTTGAGCCTACCCTTTTAAAGCCAAGCCCACTCCGCATGCGCGCGCACATTCCACTCTGAACGAACACCGCAGCTTGAGAGGGACAGCGTTTGAAAAAGGGAAACTCGCGCACAGGCGCGCGGCCGCCCGTTTGCGCCACCGCCAGGATCACGTGAGACTAACAAATCCCGCCTTTCTCCGACAGCCAATCCTCAGCGCGAGGGCGGCCGTTCCTTGGCCAAGCTCCTCCCCCTACAAGTGTCAAGTGTTCCAGTGCGCCTGCCCCCAATTCCAGCTGTTTTTTCTCCCCTCCCTGTGGCCCCTCCCCCATGATCAGCACGACTCAGCGACGCTGACAGGCTCGGGTCGCAAACATGGCGGCTGCCGTTAGGCGCGTGCTGCGAGCGAGCCGCGCCTGGAGCGCGGCGCTGAGAGCCCGGGAGGCGCCGGGCGCACAGGTGAGAGCGCGGGAGGGAGGAACCGAGCGGCCCCGCCCCCCGGGCCGTTTAAACGCGAGCTAAGGGGTCCGTGTTTGGCTCGTATTCACCAGACTCGGCCTTGCAGGGGGAGCCAAGCCCGCCGGCCTAGTCTGCGCGGGGGGGGGGCGGGTGCAGGAGCCGCCTCCGTGAGGCATCGCTGCTCCCGGGTGCAGGGGGGCGCTGGGATTTGGCGGGAGGGCAGCCGGCCTGGCCGCTGTTTTGGGTCCTTGGGCGGGGATCGCAGTGTGCCCGGCGGGCGGTCCCAGCATCGGGCTCGCTGGGGCGGGGGCTTTCTGGCTTCAGGCTGGCCCAGCCCCGGGCTACACGGAGCAGTTAGATCCACCCAGCTGGGGGTGTGTGTGTGTGTGAGCAGTTCACATCCCTGGGGCTGGGCGCCGTGGTTAGGTCACCCTAACCCGCGATGTAGACACGGCCGGGAATTCCTCTGTCGACCTAGCAACTGCTGTGTGAACGGGTGGATTGAGTATAGTGATGGCGCTTCTGTTGCTGTAGGAGGTATCAGTCCTAGGGAGCCCCACAGCGCTGGAGTGCCCTTGGCTTGGGTCTGGGAATTTACAGATGCAGGTTAAACTGCTGTCAGCTTGCTTTAAACTAAACCCTGTGCTGGTTTGAGTAATTCAATATAAACCGCTCTGTCTCCGTCTGTATACCAGGCTTTGCACATCATCTTGTGATATGCAACTATGGCTTTGTCGTTAAAACTTTTGTTGCTCAGCAGTGTAAAAAAAGAAAACCCACACCCCTGAATGACAAAACTTTTAATGATGAAAAGCACGGCGTGGACAGTGCTTTGCGGGAGACGCTCTTCTGACAACGAAGTTACCACCCCTCGGTGGGGGTGGTTTTATTTTGTTGTCAGAAGAGCTCTTTCCTCGCGACAAAGAGCAGCTACATTGCTTACCTTACAACGGCGCGGCTGTAACAGCAGAGCTGTGCCGTTGAAAGGTGCACAGTGTAGACATAGCCTAAGGCTTTGTATACACTACCACTTTTGTCAGTAAAACACACACACACACACACACACACCAACTGTGCTGGTGTGGACAGCGCTATGTCGGCAGGAAAGATTCTCCTGCCGACATGGCTAATGCCTCTTGTGGGGGGATGGTTTAATTTTGCTGGCAGGAGAGCTCTTTTCTGCTGCCGAAGAGTGGCTACTTGGAAAACCTTACAGCTGTGCCGCTGTAAGGTCCGTAGTATAGACATAGCCTAAGACTGTTGATTTTTAAGTCTGGGAGGACTAGTATGGTCTGGTTTGGCCTCCTGCAAAGTGTAGGCCAAAGAGCTTCACCCAGGGTTTCATGCAGTGGAGAAAGTTATTCTTCTCTATTATGTAAGTGACTGCTGACCAGCCCAAGAAGTTGAAGCAAAGTAGAACATCTCTTTAAAGATGCCCAAATCTTTGTTTGAAAGACTTCAGCGATGATGAGTTGATAATCTTTTCATTGTTAAAAAGTTGACTTATTTCTAATTTGCATTTCCAGTTTGAAAAGCAGGTATAAATCAACCTTGAGATGTGTTTTAGGAGTGGTGTTGAATACTGTATTATAGATACATTAAAACATATAATATGCTCACTAATGATCTAGAAAGAGAGTGGAAGTGACAAAATTTTCAAATGACAAAATAATTTAGGATGGTGAAAACTGAGAAACTCCTGAGTGACCTAACAAAGCCAAGCAATTAGGCAACAGATGGCAGATGATTCAGAGTAGGCAAATGCAAGGTAATGTACATTGGAAAGAGCAATTGGATCTATTTACACACATTGCTGGTTTCTAAATTAACCGTATCCATTCAGGAAAAAGACTTGGTGTCCTTGTGGACACTTCAGTGGTTAGAAACACAAACAAAATATTAAGGTGTACAGTACAGAGAATGGAATAAAAATAATACTCAGAATATTGTAACACTAGTATAATGATGGTACACTCTTAGTTTGAAAATAGTGTCTGGTGCTGGTCAGCCCATCTCAAAAATGTAGAGGGGCCAAGTGACAGGTACTGAGAATAATTACAGGTCTGGATAGATTTATGTATGAGGAGAGATTGAAAAGATTAGGACTGTTTAGTTTAGAGTGGGGCTCGAAGAGGGTACCTGATATCAACACAGAAATAATGGGTCAGATCCCTGTGTAAGTTGACATAACACAACTGATTTTGATGGAGCTACACCAGCGAAGGATGCAGCCCAGTCAGTAATATAAAAAAAGTAAGTGTGGTGCTCCTATTTACTCTTTCTCTTAATACAAGAATGAGAAGAACATAAATTGTTGGGCAAAAGTCAACATGGTTTCTCTAAAGGGAAATCGTGTCTTACTAATCTATTAGAGTTCTTTGAAGGGGTCAACAAACATGTGGACAAGGGGAATCCAGTGGACATAGTGTACTTAGATTTCCAGAAAGCCTTTGACAAGGTCCCTCACCAAAGGCTCTTATGTAAATTAAGTTGTCATGGGATAAAAGGGAAGGCCCTTTCATGGATTGAGAACTGGTTAAAAGACAGGGAACAAAGGGTAGGAATTAATGGTAAATTCTCAGAATGGAGAGAGGTAACTAGTGGTGTTTCCCAAGGATCAGTCCTAGGACCAATCCTATTCAACTTATTCATAAATGATCTGGAGAAAGGGGTAAAAAGTGAGGTGGCAAAGCTTGCAGACGATACTAAACTGCTCAAGATAGTTAAGACCAAAGCAGACTGTGAAGAACTTCAAAAAGATCTCACAAAACTAAGTGATTGGGCAACAAAATGGCAAATGAAATTTAATGTGGATAAATGTAAAGTAATGCACATTGGAAAAAATAACCCCAACTATACATACAACATGATGGGGGCTAATTTAGCTACAACGAGTCAGGAAAAAGATCTTGGCGTCATTGTGGATAGTTCTCTAAAGATGTCCACGCAGTGTGCAGAGGCGGTCAAAAAAGCAAACAGGATGTTAGGAATCATTAAAAAGGGGATAGAGAATAAGACAGAGAATATATTATTGCCCTTATATAAATCCATGGTACGCCCACATCTCGAATACTGTGTACAGATGTGGTCTCCTCACCTCAAAAAGGATATTCTAGCACTAGAAAAGGTTCAGAAAAGGGCAACTAAAATGATTAGGGGTTTAGAGAGGGTCCCATACGAGGAGAGATTAGAGAGGCTGGGACTCTTCGGCTTGGAAAAGAGAAGACTAAGGGGGGACATGATAGAGGTATATAAAATCATGAGTGATGTTGAGAAAGTGGATAAGGAAAAGTTATTTACTTATTCCCATAATACAAGAACTAGGGGTCACCAAATGAAATTAATAGGCAGCAGGTTTAAAACAAATAAAAGGAAGTTCTTCTTCACGCAGCGCACAGTCAACTTGTGGAACTCCTTACCTGAGGAGGTTGTGAAGGCTAGGACTATAACAGCGTTTAAAAGAGAACTGGATAAATTCATGGAGGTTAAGTCCATTAGTGGCTATTAGCCACGATGGGTAAGGAATGGTATCCCTAGCCTCTGTTTGTCAGAGGGTGGAGATGGATGGCAGGAGAGAGATTACTTGATCATTACCTGTTAGGTTCACTCTCTCTGGGGCACCTGGCATTGGCCACTGTCGGTAGACAGGATACTGGGCTAGATGGACCTTTGATCTGACCCAGTACGGCCATTCTTATGTTCTTAAGACAGCCTGCGAAAATGAGGAGCAGTGCATTTAAATTGATTAACACCACCACACACAATGCATAGTTATTTTAAAGTAACCAGACACAAGATGGTGAATCCAAAAGCTTAGCAGGATCAAAAAAAGACTCAGATGTTTGTGATCCCAATCTTCCATTACATTTGATAAGTTTAAAAAAGTATAAGGGATATAAACCCTCCTGCCTTATTTCTGAAGCCAACCATTAACTAATTGCCTATTACAGACATACATATATGTACATGGACTAACTGTATTTAGGGCATGGGGAGTAGGATTCACAACCACTGGTTCCAAAACCCAGGTGTCAATTGTTGTCTAGGTAGCCCTGTAATTGGAACTTAGTTAACAGTTCTGTTTGGAGAAAAAAACCAATTCACTTCAGTGGTGTGTTGTTTCCAAAGGGCTGACAGTAATGAAAAGTAATATAATTTTTTTCTTTTCTCACTGACTTAAGCTGATGTGACAAAATACACACAAGGAGCAGATAGACTGGGTGAGCAGGTACCATTTTTAGTCACCTTTCAGAGAAGCACTTCACTTAAGTAAATACTGCTTCCTGTGAAGTGGCTTGGAACAGCCAACGTGAAAATTAATATAAAATTATTTGTTTATTTGTTGTTGACTCATTGTGAAGGATCCTAAAGTGCTTTACAAAATACATATCCGAAACGAAGCCTTAGTATTGATACCCCCATAGACACCCTGGTAAAATGGACAGTATTGACTTTTGAAGTCTGGTGGAGTAAGTCAACTCTGACCATGTTCCAGGGAGTTCAGGGGGACTGATTCTCTACTCAGTATTAATCACTAGTTTTATGGCCATTTATCTCCACTGACTTGAGTGGAGTTCGATAGGTGAAAATTGATTTAACAGTAAATAAACAGGCCATAGGTATTTCAAACCTGATACTTAGACCTCTGTGCTATTACTTTCTAAATGAAAATAATCTAAAAGCAATTAGTTTCTGAGTGCTAAGGAATTGTGGTAGGCTGGAGGAAAGGCTATTTCTTTTCTGGTGGAATATTCTATTGTTTCAGGAGTTTCTTAATAACAGTTATGTTTTTAAAAATGGTAAGAATACTGTCTGCAAGAACGCTTTATGTAGTATATAATGAATACAAGCCTCTGGTTTCCTTTATATTGTAGAGGAGTATTTTCTAGTTTGACTTAAATACCAGAAGCATTCAACTTCACTTTGTAGTTCTTACCCAGATGACCCATGAAATTGTACTCTTATCCCAGAAGAGGTACCCTATACAATAGGTATTAATTTCCATAAGAGGCTGTTTTCTAATTCTGAACAGTTTGTGTCCAGGGACTTTTGATTAGTGATGAACTTAAACGAAGAATATGAATAGCTTGAGGGGAAAAGAAAAAATGGGAAAATTACAATAAAAAATGACAGGCATAATACGAAAGTATCCTGTTTAAAGTATGGCAGAGAGAAAGCAATCTTGAGCCTAGTAATGAGGATTCTTATGTTCATTAAAAAGAATTACAAATAACGAATATATGTGGAAAATAAGACTGAGTGAATAGCATTTTCTCCTGAAGTAAGTGTCTAGGACAGGGGTCCCCAACACGGTGCCCGCGGGGCATCTGAGTGCACCCGCGTACTGGTCGGCTTCTTTTTTTTTTTTTGCTCCACCGGCAGCGCTTGGTGGGTTTTTTTTTTTTTTTCTTTTTGCTCCGCCGGCAGCGCTCGGCTTTTTTTTTTGGCACCCGCCAGACAAAAAAGGTTGGGGACCACTGGTCTAGGAGATAATGTGTAGAGATACTTCAGTGTTTCTCTCTCCCAGACATTCACTAGAGCTTGAAACATAGAGCAGAAACTGGGAATAAGCAGGATTTCCAGTACTAAAATTCAGTGCTTGTCAACTCCTGTTTTATCATCTTATTGTTGGCAGAGATTTTATAAGAAACCATGTTCATATGCCTCAGTTTAAAAAACAACCAAATACTTACATTCATATCATCCTTTTCATCTCATGCAGTGTATACAAAGATTAATTCACCTACTTCAGTGGTTCTCAAACTTCATTGCACCACGACCCCCTTCTGACAACAAAAATTACTACACGTTCCCAGGAGGGGGGACCAAAGCCTGAGCCCGCCCGATCCCTGCCACCCTGGGTTGGGGGGCCAAAGCCAAAGGGCTTCAGCCCCAGGCAGGGGGCCTGTAATCTCAGCCCCACTGCCCAAGGCTGAAGCCCTCAAGGCTTCGGCCCCAGACAGTGGGTCTCGGGCTTTGGCTTTGGCCTCTGGCCCCAGCAAGTCTAAGCCAGCCCTGGCGACCCTATTAAAACAGGGTCGCGACTCACAATTTGAGAGCCGCTGACCTATTTTATTGGACCTGGGATGAATTGCAGTAGCTATTTTGAATCACACAGCAACGCTACGCAAAGGTTTAGCAGAGGAAATAAAGGATACTATATCCAGTTGAAATTGCAGGTAGATTTTGGGTAGGCAGACTGTAATTACCCGAGTTAGAATTTGGCTTGGGTTAACAGTGCTGCAAAAAATGTAACAGAATGACAGATTCTTCCATCTGGTGAAAGCAACGAGGAGTCCTTGTGGCAGAGACTAACAAATTTATTTGGGCATAAGCTTTCGTGGGCCAAATAAATTTGTTAGTCTCTAAGGGCTGGTCCACACTAGGGGCGGGGATCGAAATAAGATACGCGACTTCAGCTACGAGAATAGCGTAGCTGAAGTCGAAGTATCCTATTTCGATTTACCCGCGCTTACCTCGCGTCCTCGCAGCGCGGGATCGACGTCCGCGGCTCCCCCGTCGACTCCGCTAACTCCGCTCGCCCTGCTGGAGTTACAGAGTCGATGTGAGCGCGTTCGGGGATCGATGTATCGCGTCCAGACGAGACGCGATACATCGATCCCCACTACATCGATTTCTACCCGCCGATCCGGGCGGGTAGTGTGGACCTAGCCTTAGTTGCCACAAGGACTCCTCGTTGCTTTTGCTGATACAAACTAACACGGCTACCTCTCTGAAACCTACCATCTGGTGCAGCATTTTGTACCACAGTGCTAGCACCATATGATCCTGTGAGCATTACTCCAATGCAAAGTGGTATTGAGCTGGTATAGATGCTCCTATTCCAATCCCACTTCCTGTTGTCAGCATTGCAGGGAAAAGTGGTATGGCTAGCGGAAAAAGAACATGACTAGTAGATCCCTACTCTATGCCAATAGCCATTTGTAGTTTCAGCCTGTTGCTGCCATTAGCAGCCAGTGAAAGCTAGAATAGCCTTTAGGTTCCAATTTTGCAAATAAATGTATGTATGTAGTCTCATTATTTCAGTGGGACTACGCACATGTGTTTGTGTTGGGTGTATAGTTTGTAGTTGCCAGTTATATCTGAAATGTTTAAGCTGTATCTAGTCATATATTTTCTAGTTCATATATGTTTTTAACTCAAAATGCTGAATTTAAATATAGATTTTTAAACCCTGACCTGGAGAGAAGACTCCTAGAAGCGAGAGGACAAGTCCATTCATTCTTTGGTTTCTCTTCTACAGCTGGCAATAAGGCTGCTAACTAGCTACCTTTAAGTTTTTGTTAGTTTGTTTATTATTTTTTTAATGTGGTCACGTATACACCAGAAGGTACAGTGAGACCACAAGTTCACACAGTCGGCCATTGACCAGCCATCAGATGATAACTGTTTCGGGTCACTGTTGAGTGCGGCCTATTGAATAGAACTCTGATATTTTCTCCATTCCAAAATGTTCCCCCTCTGCTCTTTTATTCTTGTGACTTCTTTCTTCCCACAGAGACAACTCCAGTCATCAATTCTCAGTTCAGTTTATGGAATAATTTGACTGCAACAAGGCTTTGTTAATACTGACATAGGACACGTAAAATAGTGCATAAAAATTGGCACTAAGCCAAAATTGGGATGTTCCTGCTCTGTCAATGATGCTTCTGTTTCTCTGGCAGAGTGCTTGATTGAAATTACAGTTGTCTTACCCACTGATTATCTTGGTGAAAGAAAAACAAATCAGTCTAGCCATATCTTATAGTCTTCCACAAAAGCCAAAGACAAGTGTTCCTTGGATTATGAGCTGAAACCATGTTCGCTACTATTTTTTGATAGGAATTCCCTTAGAGGGTTGTAAGAGGCAAAGGGATTAATTGTTCAGTCAAAATATGGTCGGTGTTCAAACCTAAATATCCAAAAAGTCCTAATAAGATTTCTTGGGAAGTGCAAATAATATCTTACAATGGGGCGCAATGTCCTCTACAGACTTTGAATATTCTTTTTTTTTTATTTTCATCAAAACAGCAACCTTGTGTAAATTAATGAATTTAGTAGCTTTTTGCCTCTATAATGATGGTTGACTATACCTAAAAATTCATTTTAGTGTTCTTAGCATAATTCTTGTCCTGCATGGTGCATTAGGACATACAATGTGTGCCTGGGTACTGATTCAGCTCCATGAATGTACTCTTTTGTGATAGCATTCTGTAGATGGTGAACTGTTAAACTTATCTACTGTTAAACTCCATCTAGGTCTATGGACACTGGTTTAAGGATAAGGATTGCAGTAGCAGTCACCTCATGCCATGATTTTATGTGTTTAGGGGGGAGATATGGGATGGGTATAACAGAGACTGAATGGTTCCAAAGTAACTGGTTATCTGGAGTGATACCATGCCAATTGCAGTAGCTATTTTGCATCACACAGCAAAGGTTTAGCACAGAAAATAACATGATATCCAGTTGAAACTGCAGCTAGATTTTTGGTAGGCAGACTGTAATTACCCATTAGGCTAGTCTAAAGATTTTCTCTTCTAGAAGTTCTAAAGATTTTTGTCTAGAGGTGAGGGGAGCAACCGAAGGCTTTAGTAACTTTCTAGTCTCCAGTATAAAGCCTGTTGAATGAAACAGTTTTAATATCTGCTTGAAATGTTGCTTCATCTGCCTTCATATCTGCATATCTCTGTTGTAGGGAAGGAACAGGACCAAGTACGTTTGACATTTGTAATATTAATATTAACATTTAACATTTGTATTACAGTAGCGCACAGAAGCTCCAGTTTGGGTTGGGACCCAGTTGTGCTGGGTGTTGTAGAGAAACACAATAAAGATGTGGTCCTGAAGAGTTTATAGTCTGTACAATTCTGTTATCAACACTAGGACAAGAAAGAGTTCTGTAGGACACAGACTTTAACTCTAATCCTACATTGAAAAACATGTGAGTGCACCCCTGAGCCTGTGTGTATAAAATTAAAGTAACTGGTGGGCTCTGGGGTGCCCCTGTATGGTTCTCAGTGCAAGAATGGGTCCTAGGCTATTTCACTGTCCCAAAAATGCATTGTGCCTAATTTCCTTTTCTTTGTTTCTTTGACAGGGCAACATGGAAACTTTATACATTAGTAGTTTCATTACACTGTTGTATTGGACTTGGGATAGCAGAATTAAGTTTGCAGTTCTTTTCATGCTTCATTTGGAAGTTCTCTCTTTGTGAATATATATATAAATATATATAAACCCTTTGAGATTATTTGTGTGCAGAGAGATAAAAGAATACAGTCACTGTTTACTTACAATGCCTAAGCGGTTTATTTGCCTAAAATTTTTTGTTTTGTTTTCATCAGAGACTTCTTCACATGTAATATTACATTTCATTCTATTAATGAAATCTGAGTGTATGTTACAGAAAACAAACTGAAATTGATTTAACATTTTTAAACATAGGTGCATACATTTGATAAAAAGACAATCCATTGTTCACAATTTATTTTCTCATGTAAAAAGGTTAAACTGTTTGAACACGTCTGTAAAAGGGTCTTCGGCAGCTTGAAGAAATCAACTTTCTTAATAAGAGTGCCTTTTCTTAGTTTCTACACTACTGTGCACAAGGCACATTTCCCTTTTTATGCCAATAATTTTGCTTAGAGTTTGCTGTACCAATTCTTTTTTAATATTCTCTTTTTTTTTTGTTTTTGGTTAGACATTAAGACTAATCTATACTACTACAGCAGTGCAGAAGAGTAATGTTGCAGCCTCAGGACCTGAAAAGTATACAGAGGCTTTTATTAAAAACCAGATTGAAGAGTTCAACCTAGGAAAAAGACATTTAGCCAACATGATGGGGGAAGATCCAGAAACTTTTACCCAAGAGGATATTGATGTAAGTACAGTTGCTCTGTTGGAGAAGTAATTTACTATAGAGTTTCAGATATTGAAAGCACTTTACTTCAGCATGAGCCCCTCAGCTCTCCGTGAATTTTAATCAAACTGTCAGAATAAGAAAGAATACTACTATACATTGCAAACATTGCAACTGTGGCTGTGAATAGAGATTCTACCCCTGCTATGTGTGCGAGGTCAGACATTGCAGTATAGAACTGTATACCCATATCCTGCTAAAGCACAGTAGGTTCTTTTTAAAGCTACTAATGGATAATCCCCGTGATCTGAGGCCATAGGAACCACTATAAAGGTTTATATAGCACTTGAAAACATTTACTCATCATTTGACCTGCTGTGTATATTTAGGTCAGGTTTTCCTGCATGATACCACAGCAGTTGATGAAGCAAATTTAAATTTTACAGGATATTTCACAACCAGTACTTGGTTCAATTTTACTTAGTAATTTTAATATAACCCCCCCCCCCCCCCCCCCGGCACAAGCTCCATTCTCCCTTTCTTTGTGGCTCCACTCTTGTTCCACCACTTCCCAGAAGGCTGATGGTGGGGAGAAATGTCCTTTTGGGTGGCCTTGTGTGGTGAGGCTGCATGAAGTCTCATGACTGAGCAGCATGTCATGGAACCAAAGAAGAGAAAATTGAGCTCACTGCATTATGGCCACTGTGGGAACAGGGAAATAAGATGGTTTTCGAGGAAATGCCCACTACTTTACCTGTAGCAGACTTGCAGTTGGAAAGCAGGTAGACTTAAGGTTAGGCAGCTTTTTCTGTCCTTCAGTTTGAGAAGCACTGATTAAAATATTTTGTTGGATATTTTCTTACCTCTTCTCTGCTAATATAAACTATTTAGGCTGCTATGGGTGCTAAGTGTATTGTAAAAGATTGGGAACTGTTTTTGACTTCTTAATCATGAAAAAAGTTATTTCTGTGTAAACACGTGTCTAGATTTACAAGTAGTTGCAACCAACAAAGAATAGTCCAACCTTTAAATCTTCCAACAAGTTAAAATCCAATCCTAGGCAAAATTTTATGTTCAAAAAGATATTAATTAGAACATCTTGCCAAATAAATTCTAGTCTCATCTATTTTAAACTTGATTTTGCTCACTCATTGCATGCCTGGTAAAATAAGCTACTCTTTATGTAATAGCTGATTTTCACACAAGACATACAATAGCTTTGACTTATTTTAATTTATATTTATAAAAAAAAATATGCACCCAATGCTTGATTCTCTGTGTGAATTTTCCTCAGTAAAAACAATTAATATAAAAATGATCAGCATGCTGCCAACGGTTGGTTCTCTCAACAAATGACAATCCTTGGCTTTCCAACTTCTATTATAAAGATCACAAACTCAAAAAGCAACGTTCCCAGCTAATCTCTTGGACAGCACACACTTCACATCCAGCTCACCTCAGGCAAAGGCCTGAGCAAACAAAGGGGACTTACTCCTTGCCAGTAAGGTTAAAAGTCTTGAGCTCTGAGCCGTCATATGCTTACAGCAGAGATGAGCTCTTTTTATTTTTTTTAAGGACAGTAGTACTCTGAATCCATATTGAGGCTTAGATTTGAGACAGTGAGAATTTAATATTTGTATTTATTTTCATAGTTTACATTTTATAGTTTACATTTTATTTGCATTTGAAGTAGTGGATAGGCATGTTTTGATATTGATATCCTGATAGTACCCCTGGGGATAGAAATACCATTGCAGTCCCTTACACCTGTATGTAGTCTTATTGACTTAGGTAGGACTCTGTCGAGGTAAAGGTGTGCACTGGGGAATCAATTTGCAGGACTGAGGCCTTAATGATTAACAAATGACTTACTTTACTTTGCTTGTTCTGGCCTTTATTAAATGATAAAATTTCCTTTTCCTAAATATTTTATCTCAATTTGGCAAACAGTTCTCTTCACCCATAACAGAGCTTGTCTTTGTTTATTTGCATGACGTGCATGCACAAACTAGTAAAAACCTGTTAGTACAGCTCACACAGTGTAGAAGTTGTATTAACTTCTGTGTTGATTGCCTGCAAGGGTTGGTAGCAGGAGGCTGTGCGTTCACCCACAATTCAGCTCCCTCCCTGGAGTCCAGGTTTCCTTTCCACACATGGGCCTGTTTTTCGAGGACAGGCCTCTGTAGGAGCTCAGGAAGTGGGCAGCAGGACCGTTTGATTGGGGCATGGGTTCTCTTCCTATGCATGCATATATGCCATAAATACACATGTAGAAGATGGAAGATCCCTCTGCACACAGACCCCCAAGGGATACTCTGGCCATTTGTACAAAATGACTGAGCTCCACCATAAAGAAAAGTAGGCTCATTCTGGAAATGAGCTTTTGTAACCCACATACCTTCTGGGTGTGGTGTTCTGTCCCATCTAGTGGCACCAAGACCACTTAGAGAGAGAATTAAAATGAATCAGCTCTACAGCCTTACCTAACAGCCAGTTGGCTTTTAGCTCATGCAGTAGAGGCTCATGCACTAAGCTCTAGAAGTCCCCGGTTCAATCCTGCCCGCCGACAACGAGGGTTGGTCGGCGTTATAAGTGGGGGCTCGTCCGGGATTTCAACTGGGAAGATGCTGAAGCTCGGGACGTGCTTCCTCAGCTAGGGGAAGTATGTAACCCACACACTTCCTGGGTGTGGTGTTCTGTCCTATCCGGTGGCACTGAGACCACTTAGAGAGAGAAAATGGGTCTGCTTTACAGCCTTAGCTAAGAGCCAGTTGGCTTTTAGCTCATGCGGTAAAGGCTCATGCACTAAGCTCCAGAGGTCCCCAGTTCATTCCTGCCCACTGATGACCGGGGAATGTCGGCGTTACGCTTTTCCTTACTGAAATGCAGGTGACAAGTATGGGACCAGTTCACAAATTTTATTTCTGAAAAGATGAAAAAATAAAAGTGCAGCATTTTATTTAGTATTACAGAGTATCTACTGTGCATGTTTAAGTTGCTCACATACCATCAGGTGTTGAAAATACTTTGAGTGCGTAATAATGTCTGCTATGCATAATTAAATTTCTGTTATAAAAATATAAAAGCTGCTTAGCACTGGCAGCAGAATTATAAGGTTTTACACTTAGAATAGTAATAATTCCTTCTGATGAGTGCTTACGTACCTCCATGTCTTCTACTGTTAATCAGTCTGTACAGTGCATTTCAAAAGTAGACATGAGACTCTGTCTTTTATGTGTATTTTATTAAAAGTTAAACCTTGTGAATTTTAAAACAGGTGCTACAGGGAAATAGTAAACTTATGTTTTAATCCTCTTGCTGGATGTTTTGGATGCAGAATTGCCTCTTACTGATGCTTTTATTTAGGAATGAAAAGTTAAGCTGTATATTACAACTAAATTACTGGGGGGGGAAAAAGTCCAGCAAATTGATATATAACTGCAGAAGTCTACCAATTGCTTTTTAATTGGTATTATAGACCTTGCTCTGGAACCAGGATATTTTATTCTCCTATGTGTGAATATGTGGTATGAAGTTTCTCTAATTGATTTGCTTTGCCCATTCCATTTGATGTATCATTTTTCACAATATTTCATAATTTGTGCTCATTTCTAATGAACAGAGTCGTTAGGACAGGCATGTCTAAGTACAACTGACAGCTAACATTAGGTGCCAGATGCAGTTTATAAAGCTATGTAGAACTGCAGAGAACAGTTTAAATAAATTAGCACCTGTACATTAGTCTCACTTGCTGGTAATTTATAAGCGAATCAGTAGAGATGACATTTAGGTAAGTCATTGATCAAGTTAACAGCTGCATACCCACTGCCCAGCTGGGATACCTAATTAATAGAGATTGCAGTCCTGACCCAGTGCTTTTTCCCTGGTCAAGTCTGTAATCCTTTTATTTTGTGATTTACCTTTAACTTATAGACATAGTAAACAGTCTGCCTTCATTTCAAACTGTCAGATCACTAATATTCTAGTTTAAAGCCAAAAATCTAAGCAAGATTAATATAAGAAAAGCACCTTAAACCCTGTGATCTATTTATATCCTAGTATTTTTATTTTTCCTTTTATGGACTTACTAAATGCTCTTCCAGATATCTGAGCACAATATAAAGCTGCTGTCTTTCGGTAGAGTTAGTAAAAAAAAAAAAAAAAATGTAGAGCAGCTCTTGTATTTGATCTATAGATAAATGTTAAGCATCTTTTGGTGAGTAGGGCATAGGTCTTAAATGATAATTGACATACAGACTGACTTATGTTTAAATGTAAAACAAATGTTTTAAGGAAACTAGTTTCACTTGCAAATGTCTTTGTACAAGGGTAGGAGAGTTGTTCCCCACAAAGAATTTTGTGGCCTAAAGCATATTGATTAAATGAGAAACCCCTGGCTCACAATAATTTGCTATTTGTGTGCCACATAAGTTCTCCTTTGGGTAAGGAGTAAGACATTTTTAGTCCTATAATAGTGAAAAATGTATGTTGGAGTTGGATTGGTTTTTAAAAACAACCCAGCACATTTAACTATTAGAGGATATTCAGATTTTACCTAAAGAAACTCTTAAAAACTGTGAGTGCTATTCTGTGTAAAATGCTAGTCCCAAGGGAGTCAAATCTTCCTTATCTAAGCAAAATCCCCAGAGAAGTCCACTTGGACTGGTGACTTCTGTTTGTTTGGTTTTGTTTTTTCTCCTCCTTTTCTAATATAAAAAATAACCTATTTAATATTTTGAGAAGTTGTTACTATTCAAATAGTAATAGTTATTTTTTCTCGTAGGATACTATGTATACATTTTTCCATATGTGGTACCAGTTTTATAGACATAATGTTGATTTTAAAAGGTGCATGCACCAATAGATTATTTTTTATCAGATACGTTAACATTTTGATTTAGCGTAAAATTACAGCAATCCCATAGATGAGGTTTCATTGTTACTTGACTTTTTCTTCGCGTATCCCTTTAGCTTTGAATAAGAATTTGTTGTCCTCAATTTATAGTAGGGTTTAGCAGAATTTTTTGAGGAAAGTTAAGTGATTTGACCAAATGTCTGAGATACTTTTGTTTTTTGAAAGGGTTTGTAACTTTTTAAAGCGGCTTTTATTTAACACTTCAAACTTTCACTGCACATAAATCTCCACTAAAGAAACTTGTGTGGAAGTTCTTTTTTAAAAGATGTTGGAAACAACCACCATTAACAACATTCTTAGTCATTGCTGACTCAGTGAGAGCAACCGTTCCATTAAACATTTTAGCCCAAAAGAATATAGTGTTGAAAACTGTCTGAGCTGGAGTTGGTATTGGAGTCTGGTTCAAGAACTGTAGATTTCCCAGCATAACAGAGTTGGAAAGGGAAGTGGGAATCAGGCTGAGGAGGCTGGAGAGCAGAGGGAGTTGATTCAGTAACATCCTCTAGGGAGCACGGGGCCCTACTGAAATGTTTCAAATTTTATACCCTGAAGTATAGTCTCAGAACTGAACTGGTTTAGTACTCAGTGCTTAAGGCTTTATGTATGTAAAAGTAGAGTATAAGCATCATTGTGTCTGATTCTTCAATGTGCTAGGCACCTTTTGTGCCAACTGTGCTGTAGCAAAGGAGCCATAGGGAAGATTTAAGACTCCCCTAGAAAATACCCCCATTGCTGGAGGCTTCTCCGCTAGCCCTGTGCCACCTCCATAAATGGTTTAAGCACAGGAAGCATTCCAGAGTAAGGCCATGGGTGTAATGGAGGCGAGGTGTGGGTGAATTGGAGCAGGAGGAAGCATGGCCAGGGTGGACTTGCACCGTAACAAAGCTCCATAGGACCATTGAGGCAGGAGGACAGCTTAAGGGCCTGTGCTGGGGAGCTCCATTGGCTTTGTAGATCCTGAAGACAGCAGACACAAACTCATTTTGCTGACTTATGAGTCTGACCTAATATTTTTTTGCCAATCCAGTTTGAATTAAGGCATGGATTTCTAAATGCCTGAAGATACAATTAAATGTGCATCAGATGGCAATAAACTGGGCCATCTGAGGTAAAAATTGAGGCCAGATTTTCTCTGGCCTTTGGGGAAATGAAGGGACAAGAATCTTTGGGTTGCAAATGGAGGGAAAATGTGCTTTAAACTCAGACAACAGAAGAAGGATAATACTGTAAATGAGGGTGCAGCATAGCTGCTAAGTTTTTTGTGCAGCTCCATGTCTGAGCTATTCTGCATTTTTGCAGGTAATTGGTTTGAGGGGCTACCAAACATCTACTGGATATGATGGGAACAAGTTTCAGTCCCTTTTGAGGTAGGGTGGATTCAAACTGGTAACCTACTGGTGAAAAGCCCACTAGCAATGTTTAAAGATATTCAGTACTTCCCCACGTGATAACTTTAAAAGTGGGTCCCATATATAAGTATGCTGAAGGAACATTAGGGTTACCAACTCAAGCACTTTTTTTAAGAAATGCTAGAATTAAATGCAACTCTTGAGTATATGCATTATGATTTGTTCTTTAATTATGTGATCAAATTATATTTTTTCCCACATGGGCCATCAGCAGTTTGAACCCAGGACACTCAGATCCATAAGAGAGACCGCTCTGCAACTTGAGCTAAAGAAGTAACTCATAGCAAAAGAAGGCTGTTATCCTCTGGATGGAGCTCTCTCTAGAGTCTCTTTGGCAGTGGGTTACAGAATTATTTGTGAGACAGAAGTGGGATGTTGGGTTTCAGGATTCTTGGGGTGCAGTTATTCTGAAAAGTAATGTGGTGGAGGTGGATGAAACTTTGTCTGTCATATTAAAGAGCTGTATTCTATTCCCAGGGACAATTATAAGGCCTGATCCCAAGGAAAATTGAATAGGGTTGTGAAATATTGACTTGCTATCTATAGAAGTTCGGTGGCGGGGGTTATATCTATCAGATATCTTAACATATTTGTCACTAGACTCTGATGTTATCCTCAAGACGCTGTTCTCAGCCTTATTCATACTAGGCTCCACTTCCCACTGGATTTCCCTTCCCATCCAGTCAGTCTCCCTCCCATTTAGCATTAGGGGAAGGACTGAGTGGTCATGACTCCCAAATACCTGTTCACGACTCTCAACTTGAGAATCCCAGTCCTAAAGAAAACTTTGCAATTGGGTCTGGAAAAGTCTGTATGGAACCTTTCGTGTGTAGTGCTCTCTCTACCACAACTATTTCGGGCTTGGTAATGGAATATCTTAGAATTCATTGGTTTGCGTTTATATTTTCTGGGATATACGGAATAAAATTGTCTTCTAGATCTTGGTTTGATTCCTGAAGGGATTCTTGCATTGACACTCAGTGTTGCAAGTTTGAAGGAAATCCATATTAAGTTAAGGAAGCCTTCTCTGGAACTACACTAAAATGCTCTAGTTTCAGTTTTCAGAGAGATTTGTTATCATTGCAGTCTAGAGGCTGGTCCACCTTCTGTTTCTGTTACTAATAAATATGAAACTTGAGTGCAAGAGCTGGTCAGAACATTTCCTCCAAAATATGCTGTTTCATCAAAGCTGAAACATTTTGTGAAGATGTATTTGTTTCTTTGAAGCTTTCAGAGAAGGAGGGAGAGATTCTGTAGCTGGATGGTTAGGATGCTGGCATGGGATGTGGGAGACTCAGGTTTGGATCTCTGTCTAATTTGGAGTGAACTGTGATGAAAAATTCTGCTCTGAATCAGGCAGAGTAGGAGTTTGAACCAGGGTGTTCCATTATCCTAGGCCAATATCCTAACTACTACTAGGGGATAGAGACAGACACATCTTCCCCTGACATAATTCCATTTTTCATGAAAACATGCAACATCGATTGGTTTTATTCACATTAGAAGGAAAACACATTTCAAAACCTCTGAAGTTGCAGCAAAACAGAATGTCACGTTTACATTGAGTTTTCAGTGTTATACTAATAGTTACTGGTTGAGTCAAATCCTTGAGAGCTAATATACAGGATACCTTTTAAGTACACACACTCAGTCTCAGTAACCCATAATATATTCCTTTAATATGTTATTATATAAGGTGTTTGTTTAACATCAGTTGGCTCACAGCAGATCTCTCTATTGTCATCGTAATTAATCCCCATTTGTTCATAAATAGGTGTTCACCTACTCTCTGTGTGTACAAAATGCCCATCGACTAACAAATGGGAATTCAGCAGTCACTAAGAGAAACAAAATTACCATTTCATAAAATCGAGTTAATCCTTTTGTTTGCTTCAGAATTCTCAAAATTTCTGTTTGGAATACCAGTAGGGGATTAATGAAAATAATAGGCTAGGTCTTTTTACACTCCATGCATATTAAGTAGGTTGAAGCACTGACAAACCAATCCATGTCCATGGAAAAAATTATCAGCAAGTAATAGCCTTAAGGTAACCTAACCAAGAAAGAGGCATAATTCTTGAGAGAAGATTTTAACTAAAATTCTTGTAATTTCATTTTTCTTCACTGTCCACTAAAAATGCAAGCAAGTCTACTGCAGTATTTTGTTCTGTTATTAGTGCTATTGTACAAATATATTGTATCTCTTTCTAAAATCACTAGGCTCATACTGTTGTTAATTTTGTGTCATGACTGAAATTGGCCATATTTAGTCCCACATTTACCAAAACATGTATTTTTTTTAATTTGGAAAAATTGGGTTTCTGATCTAATACATTATTTTTGCTTCATTAATCAACATTTTTTCAACCATTTTGGAAAAAAAGTGCATAGTAATAAATTGCTGAATAGGAATTACATCCAGTTGGATTTAATATTACTGCAAGCTACTTTATCTTACAGTAGTGCCAGCAATGGTTTAAAGTCTTTAATCTGCTTCTAGAGTAAATGATGTTACTTATTAACAGGGAACCACATTAAAATATTGGTTGAGTGGATGAAGAATAAGTATCATGTACTGCATATAGCAATAATCTTAATGATAAACCATGGTTTGCAAAAATGCACATTCTAATGGTTTCCTGACTTGTAAGTGTCTTATTGACCTTTAAATATCTTTAAAGGGAGACTTCATTGTTTAAGGTTTAGTAATTGGAATAGTTTTTTTCACCTACAGGTTGTTGGTTCAAATTGAGCTTAGGTTATAGCGACCACCAGTTGTTCCCATGTTATAGTTGTTCAGAAGCCTGCGTATATAAATTTCCATGACAACAATCTTCACTCTTGACATTCCTGAAAAAGTGCTGGATCTAGGTGGAATGCAGATTCTCAGTGGTCTGCAAACCCTTAGTTATCTCCTGTGCAGATTGGCACTCTATGGCAAAACAGTGTAGGGAGGCTTGTGCTGCCTCTGTCCATTTTCTCTGTATTCTATTCCTAGGGGAATTCTGTGCCACTGTGTGCACACATAATTAATGTGCCATGCATAATTTTTTTTCCACAGAAAATAACTTCTGCCAGAAAGTTGCTGCAGTTCTGCCTTTTGCCCACCAGAGGCTGCTGTGGCACTAGAACAGAGTAGCCACTCCCAGGCGGGAGCAGTCCCAGCTATCTCATAGAACTGGAAGGGACCTTGAAAGGTCATTGAGTCCAGTCCCCTGCCTTCACTAGCAGAACCAAGTACCAATTTTGCCCCAGATCCCTAAATGGCCCCCTCAAGGATTGAACTCACAACCCTGAGTTTAGCAGGCCCATGCTCAAACCACTGAGCTATCCCCCCCCCCGGCCAATAGGGAGGGGAAGAGGTTGCCTGCCTGGCAGTGCCATGCCTGTGAGGCCCAGTCAGGAGACAGGGGATATGAGGGGACAGACAGTGTGGGGTTGGGGGGGTCATTTCTCTAAAGAATCCTGAGAAATTTACAGTTACTTTTATTCTCAGAACAGCATTTTTTGTTGTTTTGTCTGTCTGTGCTGTCTAGGTTTTTATAGCATGCTCATAGTAAAAATATCTGTAAGGAATTTGATTATTTTGTTGTTACAGAACAAATATGTATCTGATCTTTGTGTGTTTGTTTGCAGAAAGCTATTGCCTACCTCTTTCCCTCTGGCTTATTTGAGAAAAGGGCCAGGCCTATAATGAAGGTAAGAACAACGTTCAGTGAATTGTCTGAGTACTTTTAGCATGGCATACTAACTTTTTTTTGTTGGCTTTCTACAGCATCCCACTGAAATTTTTCCAAAACAAAGAGGTAAGTGTACATAGCTATTCTTTCCAGGCTATAACAAAGTTTTTATTATGAGCCTCTATGTTGTTTTCTTTCCTGCAACCCATTTACATTTCCTTTATTAATGTTTTTTATAGCTGCTAATGAGGCACCTGAGTAATAAGAACACAAACCTTTCAAATGTAATATGAAACTTTACTGATCCGAGGTCCTGCACAAGTGAAAAAAGTGAGGGTATGTCTACATTATAATTGGAAACCGATGGTTGGCGTGTGCCAGCTGACTTGGGCAGGGGCTGCAGCACTGTTTAATTGCAATGTAGGCATTCCAACTTGGACTACAGCCTGAGCTCTGGGACCCTCTAGAGCCCGGGCTCCAGCTCAGGCCTGGATGTTTACGCTGCATTTAGCCCCATAGCACGAGCCCGAGTCTGTGTCCAAGGGTTTTTAATTGCCGTGTAGACATACCCCAAGGGACCAGTGACCTTTTTTAAGAAAAGATGTCTTGTGAACCCCCATGGCTAGAAATAAATGTTTTCTGCCATTGGGAAACATTTTTAATAACATAGAATCTGATCGAGAGCCACTGAAGTCCATGGGAGTCCTTCAGTGGCTTTGGATTGACCCATAAAGCATTGCTTTTTTAGTATTTGGTATAAAATATAATTTTAAAAAAACCCAGGTAAACTCAGTGCTTGCAAAGAATAGCAGATTGACAGCCTTGGAAACTGAAGTGATCTCTTTATCCAAAGAATGGGCACAGAACGTGCAGACTATTATCTGCCCTTAGCCTTGATCTGGCAGGATCAACTCTGCAGTTTCCATGCCTGTGCAGTCTTTGGTCTCATTCTTAGTAGTGTTTTTTGTTTGTTGGACATCTGTTCAGTGGAAACTATTTAGACTACCAAAATCATTTTATATGGAACACTAAACAAACATTGCAACAACTTTCGGTCGCTACTGTCCTGAGCTTGAATTGAACTAGTGTGTGTGAGGCTCTGCATCCCCAGAGCCACTGAGTCCCCCAAAAAACACAATTCTGATCCTCAGTAATATCTTATTTTCTCCCTCATATGAATGCTCATATATTAGCAGCTACTATCCTGAAAACCTTTAAAGCTAAAAAACAACTTTTTATATCATCTGAAATTTTGGAACATCAGCTTTCAAATGGTATAAAACATTAATTTCTAACTTCAGTGCATTGTGAAATATAAGCTAAAATCATGTTGGAATTGAAGAGGCAGCAAGATGGAAATAATAAATGTGATTCAAAAGTCTGATGGCCATTTCCTATTAACAGCACTAGACTACTAGTACATATGCTTTCAGGACTTATGAACCCTTTCAGACACTGGTCTTATCCTAGTGATTGTGGGGTGTTTTTCTATTTATATCCAAAAACAGCCTTGTCAGAAATGATCACCATTTTTCAAGGAAGTCGTTCAACTCTCTAAAAGTTACGTCTTTAAGAACTCTGAAGTGCAAAAATATGAATTTGTACTTCAAAATGATCCTTGAGCCGTAATCACTGAGCAGCTATACCATTACCAGCCAATATAGTATCAGGCAGCAACATGAACATATACTTCTCACCCTATTTTTTTTTCCAGTTTCATAGTTTTACAGACTCAAATACACAAACACTATCATAAATTTGGTCAATAACTGCATCTTTTAATAAAAGTTGAGTCTAACGTTCACATTGACTGACTGTTTTTTTTAAAAAAAAACAACCAACGAGGAGTACTTGTGGCACCTTAGAGACTAACAAATTTATTTGGGCATAAGCTTTTGTGGGCTAAAACCCACTTCATCAGATGCATGGAGTGGAAAATCAGTAGGAAGATTTATATAACAGTACATGAAAAAATGGGAGTTGCCTTACCAAGTGAGGGGTCGAGACAATGTGATGAAGTGGGTTTTAGCCCACAAAAACTTATGCCCAAATAAATGTGTTAGTCTCTAAGGTGCCACAAGTACTCCTCGTTGTTTTTGTTTTTGCTGATACAGACTGAACACGGCTACCACTCTGAAACCCGTGTTTTAAAATAAATTGACCATGGTGAAAACAGAAGCCACTTGATTGATTTAGTTGCAGTTGCTTATGTGATGTCTGAATTTGGCACAGTTTTTGCCAGTGTTCCTTCTGTCTTTGCCAGCTTAGTTCTTTTCCTACCACTAGTGCCTCTGCCATTTCCCTCCCTTAACTTTTCTTTGTAATGCATATTGTGCTTATCAGGTCTGTCAGAACTTGTTTTCATCTGCCTCTGATCTTTTACAGACTGTTTCTTCTTCATTGGTGATGAGATGGTTGGGATTTATTAACTTTGTCTGTTCATAAAAAAAGCAACGTCAGTTTCCTATTCCTGCTGCTTTTTCTATGTACATGGTGAGGGCAGAGGGAAAACAAAAACGTTGTTTCCATTTATAAGATAGGATTTATTAGTGCAGGCCAGCATTAAGTAAGCTTCTACTCACCTCCGTTTTATCTGCAGCATCCCATCCTAGCCTCTTTTGAGTATAGACTGGGCATACCAAATTACTTGGAAGTTTTGTAATGTGTGCAAATGTCTACAAGAATCTGGCTTTGACTTTACTAAATTAATCTAACACAGGGGTAGGCAACCTATGGCACGCGTGCCAAAGGCGGCACGCGAGCTGATTTTCAGTGGCACTCACACTGCCCGGGTCCTGGCCACCGGTCCGGGGGGCTCTGCATTTTAATTTAATTTTAAATGAAGCTTCTTAAACATTTTAAAAACCTTATTTACTTTACATACAACAATAGTTTAGTTATATATTATAGACTTATAGAAAGAGACCTTCTAAAAATGTTAAAATGTTTTAATGGCCACACGACACCTTAAATCAGAGTGAATAAATGAAGACTCGGCACACCACTTCGGAAAGGTTGCCGACCCCTGATCTAACACGTTACCTAAACCAGGTATAGCTTTGGTGTCCGGGTTTAATACCTCAAATAAATCAACTCACTAAGTCAGGTACTCCTATTGAAGAATATTTGACAAAAAATGACTGATAAATATTGTCAGTGCTTGAAATTGATATCAGTGAAATTTTGGCTCCGTTGAAGTCAGTGAGAGTGTTCCCACTCTAGAAAGATTTCACCCTGTTAGATTTCATACCTGTTAGATTTGAATTTCTACTATTAAAACCAGCAGAATTTAATACAAATAATATGCTAAATGCATTTTACTAAATACTTTTTCTAAAGCTGCTTATAGTTCTGAACCTGTTATTTGTGCATTTTAGTTATCTTCTGTAAAGTTAGCATAGTGTTGTGCTACTTAAGAAGACCCTTGAATCAAGACAACTGATTTTCACAGCTGCACAAAATTATGGATTTTAAGCATTGTTTTTTAGTTTTTATCTATTTAAATTTTTGCAGTTGTAGGTAATTATGGGGGGAGCCGGATAATAATTATTTAATGAAAGTAGACATTGATATTCAAAAAGTTAAAGCTTTATAATAGTTAAAATACAAATTGTCAACATCACATCAAAATATACAAAGTAAATATCTTTAAATCAAACTCTAAGTTCTGAGACTGCATTTTCCTTACTTTGCTGATTTGAAGAAAGTATTTTTGTTCATTTGTGAAATCGACATTCACCCATAAAAATCTAATCCTTCCAAGCCTAACTATAATATCTTCTGTACATCTTTTTTTATATATGGAGATATACCTATCTCATAGAGCTGGAAGAGACCCTGAAAGGTCATCAAGTCCAGCCCCCTGCCTTCACTAGCAAGACCAATTTTGCCCCAGATCCCTAAGTGGCCCCCTCAAGGATTAAACTCACAACCTTGGGTTTAGCAGACCAATGCTCAAACCACTGAGCTATCCCTCCCCCCTTCTCTGCCCAGCAGTGGCACTGGCAATTGCTTCAGATTTAATTTGTAGATTAAGATGACGTGTCACTGTAGGAGGTAAAATGACAGAAAAGTTTAATTTTAAAATAAAGGAAATTTTTATTAGATTAAAGTATCCTTACATTATAAATCTGTTCATAATTTTTATATTGCTAAAGCATCACATAAATGTTTTGGCTCCTGTGATTAGACAGATGAAATTGTTTTAACTTTTTTGCCTAAAAATATCTGCGTTCTGCACACTGTTCCCTCTAGAACAGGGGTCGGCAACCTCTGGCACGCGGCTCGCCAGGGTGCTTACCCTGGCGAGCCACGTGCCAGAGGTTGCCGACCCCTGCTCTAGAATATAGTTGAGATATATTATCAGGACAATGTCAGAAAGTTTATTCAGAGGCTGCCCATATAGTACTACTTCTTCTATTTCTAGAAGACTTTATTTTCTGGAGCTGTCAATCTGGCACCTTTCATACTCATGATATAGCGTATAATTATCTTTTAGTGTGCATTTCTGTCTAGTCTAAATTTGGCACCTTTTGCTGTATTGCTATTACATAGATTCCTTGAGATTTTATTTAAGATATACAGCAGGGCTTCCATTATGTAATGAGAGATTTAGAATGTTATATTAAAAATATCTAGTTATATTAGCACAGGGGTCCCCAACGTGGTGTCCGCGGGCGCCATGGCATCCATGTGCACCTGCCTACTGGCCGCCGGAAAAGCAGCCGCCGAGAAGCAGCAATGTCAAGAAGCGCTACCACCGAAATGCCGCCGAATTTCGGCGGCGACACCTTGATGACGCTGCTTCACGGTGGCATTTTGGCGGCGACGCCTCTTGACGTTGCCGCTTCACGGCGGCATTTCGGCGGCTGCTTGTCCGGTGGCCACGGTCCTCAGCAGGTAGTCATCCAGCGCCCACCCCACGGAAAAGGTTAGGGACCACTGTATTAGCAGATTGAGGTGGGTTATAACAAGGGACGTTAAAATATTGGGTCTCCAGACTGGTTGAATACCCATGAAATGTCTTTACTCTCTGGTATTTTAAAAGGTAATTAGTATTATAAAAGAGGTTTATAACTGCAATTTAAATACAGTTATTTAGTTGCTGTATATTATTGCTTTTTTGTCTAATTTTGCTTTTCATTAGCAATCCAATGGCGAGAAGATCACCGTCCATTTCACTTTCTCTTTTATACTGGCAAGCCGTCATTTTATTCATTAATGCATGTAAGTACATTATAGTCTATGATAAATAATGTTAACTCTAAGCCAAGTAAAACATTACATCAGAACTACATTTCAGAAGCTTCTGAATTTACCTAGTGATTTCATAATGGACCATAATAACACCACCAGAGGTGAAACATAATGTGTTTTGTTAAGTCATAATATTTATTCTTTCATTTAGAGAGAAGTTGTTGCCTAATTTAAAAGCAAATGGTTTGTTTTCCTTTTTTTGGTTTTGTTTTTATTATGAATTAGGGGTGAATATTCTGAACATATTTCATTTTATACTGTAGTTTAATTTAATATCAGTAAGGGTTAGTGGTGGTGAATGTCCATCCAACAGAGATGACCAGATTTAGGATTATTCATTGTCATATTTAAAATACATGGTTTTCATCTTAAAGAGAAGAATTGCAGAAATGTGCTGATATTTAATGTGAAGGAAATTTGTATTAAGTAGCTCAGTATATTTATATTTTTTTAAATTTTTAAAGATTGTTTTTTTCATGTAAACTTAATGTGCACTTAGGTTAGTATGGTTGCAAGACCATGGGATCTCTGTCCATTTACCTTTACGATACAAGCTACATCTGATAGAACACTGGTGGTCCTGACTTCTTTATTGTGTGTTATGAAGAACCCTTTTATAAATATGCCCATTGGTAGCACATACATTCTTTGACTCCCTAGAAGAGCCTTATAGAGAGATGTGTAGTATTTTAATGTATGGTTAATGTAAGACAAAAAAAGACCCACTTTTGTAGTCAATTTGATGTTCCTGTCAGATTCTGTTTTCCTCATTATGTACTCTTGAAAAAGTTATAACAACAGTTATTGGACTTTTCCCAAAAATCAAATTCTGTGCATAGGTTTTCTTTATTTTTGAGAATTATCTGGTGTTTGTTTGTGCTCTACGAACCCAAAGGACAAAATCCCCACTTGTCAGGTACATTTATTTCTTGGAAAAAACCCTTTTTTCATTTTTTGTTGACCTTGGGCAAATGAGCTTCTTGCCCTGGCAGAAATGAAATGAATGATAAATGTAGAGTGTGTCTTTGCTGAGTAATGGAGCTGCAGCATAGGCTTTCCACAGAGGTTTTCTCCTGCACAGCCTGAGGCAGCCCGAGGACCCCTGCTGTTCATTTAAATAGGTATGTCAAATCTGCCTCGAAACGCCGCTGGTTTGATCTGTGGTAATATTTGTGAAGGTTCCATATGGACTTGAGCCCCCTGCAGTGCTAAGAAATAATGTACAACGCTTCATGGTGCAGACGCAAATTTTCTCTGAAAAGGGATGCAATGCTGCGTTTTAGCTGTCGGAGAGGATGATGGAGCTGACGCGCTAGGCCTGTCAACTTGTTACACGGATGGGTTGCACGCAGCGAGGCTGTGGAAAATCTGTGCCTTTTAACTTTTCTACTTAATCACGGTTGTAGCATTGCCTTTAGACTGTATGCTACATTAATTCTCTTCCTGCCTTCTGCCTTTCATCCCAAGTTTCACGGAAAAAAGTAAAGCATGCAGGTCTTGTAGAGGAGCCTTATCAAACAGCTGTCATCTGACAAGCCATTTGCATTTGTTTTGGCTGAAACAGAGCAACCCAAGGGCAAGATGTTTTGTTGCGTTCCATCATAATGAAGAAATTACAAATTTTACAAGGAGCACAATTTTATTTTTAGCTCTTCCTAGCCTTTTAAAAAAAGGTATGTAAGATTGCCTAAGAAATAGTCTTACAAAGGATAGTGTGTATCCTGTTACGATACCACTTGATTAAATCTTCTTCAAATGAAATCTGCTTGACAAACAAATTTCATTACTGTAGGATATTTTAAAGTACTTGAGTGTTCTTGGGACATTTCTAAGTGTGTCCATTAAATAGAATTATATAAAGCAGAATTAATTAAACAGGATTTAACATCCTTTTAGTTAAGCAGCTGAAAAAAAAGGTGAAATCTGTATACAATGCTTAACATTGTTTTAATCTCTCATCAGGCTAAATGTGTTATATAAGAATTATGGATTGATTTCTTTTAAACTACCAAAACTGTAATTCATACAGCTGGGAGAAAGAAAAGATTGCATGTTAATGCAGTATTTGCATGAATGACAATACTTTGTATGGATTTAAAAAAAAAATTGCTACATAAAGAGTGATAAATAGGATAAAGAAATGATTATTTGGCCTAAATGTTTGTCAGTCACAACTGCATTTACTGACAGGGATCTCAGATTTTATTAATTGCAGTTGAGACAGCCAGTCACAGCAGTGCCATTTGTTTAGGTAATGCTAATCAAAAATGTTAGACATCTATTAAAAGTAGTGAATACATATATTCACCGTACATCTTATAAGATCCAGTTTATATGTGAATGTATGACTTGAATATTAAGTAAGACTTCTATAAAACTTGAATATCCTTTGTATTCACATTGCTCTCTTTGTTCTGCTTGTTGAATATAGTTTAGTCTTGGGGACGGGGCAGTTTATTCACCTCTTGATGCGCAAGGGATTTGTTGCATGTAACTCTAACGTACATTGAGAGAATTTAACCCCTTCACATGTGTTGTGGCTATTCATCTCATTCAAAATGTTGCACTTTGAATACAACATGGAAAATTGCATTGTTAGCAAGTGATATAGTCAGGTTTTGTAATGTGATGAACAAGACAGTGTCCTATTTTATACATTTTTTTGTTGGACAAATTTTGTAGCTTATGTAGTCCTGATTATTATTCCCTTCCAGAAATCTCAGTGAATGGAAACATCATTGTGGCCTTATGCTACTTTTATCAAAATTGTATTCAATGAAAATCATTTACATCCCAGGGCATTTTAAATATATTGAGTGTTTCGATTAAAAAAACTAAAAATAATATATCAAAGTAAAAAAATATTCACTTTCAAGGTAGACAAGTGACCTAAAGAATTTAATGCATGATGTTCTGGGTCCTTCAGGCCTTTAAAACTTGCCCTCCTCCCTCCCCCTCCCCCCCCCCCCCCCCCCCAAAAAAACAAAAAAAAAAAAAATTCCCTTTCAAGGTAAAAAAGTGCCCTAAAAAATTTAATGCATGATTTTCTGGGTCCCTCAGGCCTTTAAAACTTGCCCCCCCCCCCCCCCCCCCCCCCCCCCCCAAAAAAAAAGAAAAAGAAAAACTAGATCAAAAAATATACAAAGATGTTTTTCATAAGCTGCTCTGTACTTTGAAGATACTTTTCAAAGATCCAGTTCTCACTCATTCCTGTCCTCAATGTATTTAGTAATAAGAATAAATCCTTCTTTAAAAGAGTGCATCCTAGTGCAGATTAAGGATTTGATCCTTCCATTAGATGTGGGAGCATTTATGGCTGCCTAGCTATTTTGTTTGCGTAATAGCTGAGTTTACAAGACAACAGACATGTACATTTATGAGTTTGACTATTGCATCTTGAAGTGATTAATAAAATCTTCTGAAAAGTGAGAATCTCTACAGTAGTTTCCTATAATTTTTGGGAAATGAGGATTGTTAGATGTAATTGTTTGGCATTATATATGATTATTTTGCAAAATAGCATTTAACATCATGATTGCATCTACCCTCTTAAGTCCTGAATCTTGCGAAGTCTTATACATGTGCTTACCTTTACGCATGAGTAGTCCCATAAAGTAGTAGAACTACTCCTGTCCATAAAGTTTTGTAACCTAAATTTCACCCCATGAGAGAAATGAAAGTTGGAAGCAAAACCAAAAGGTATTGGCAATTGTATTCGAGAAGACCTCTCCTACTGTAAGATGTACACTGATTGTAGGAGAAGTACTTTTTATATGGTATTCCATTTTTTCCCTAGTCTAGATTTTTTTCATGTAGACAGTAAGTCACTCTGATAAAACCATTCCAGAAAATAGGAACTCTTTCTAATCACTAGAAATGCACATACATGGAATTTCAATACATTGAGGGGATCTGGCATTTCCAGAAACTCTCAGGAAAACCCTACTTTTTTATGCAGATTTGAAGTTTCCTTTAAAAAAAAAAAAAGTTGTTTCTAATGATTTTTAGTTGTGACTATGAATTTCCAAGTCTACAAACAGGCAGGGTGAAACAAAAGAAGTATGAACTACACTCATTCATCTCAGTAGAGCTTCTGAGCCTAATGATTATTCAAGGTCTCCCTCTACACTTGTTGCATATTACCCAAAGCAATTTTAATTACAATTTAAAATCACTTCAGACTAAGGCCAGTTTACAGTAAACTTACAACTGTATTTACTCCCTTTCTTTCCTTACAGCAGCTCTCATCCCAATTGTCTTTGTACTTAGCCCAGGATTCCAGTACTATCTGCTAACCTTCCCAGTAAATTATGTGCACATTAGGATGCAGTGAGTAAGGCATTCCAAATCCTGGTGGTTCTCTAATAATCTCACTTCAGGGTCTGACGTGCTCCAGAATCCACTTGGCTCTTGGCTCAGTAGGGAGGTAGATAGGTGTCCCAGCTGCCTCAGTGCATCTGCTTTCTCACCAGATAGGAAGATACTGTATGCCTATACAGGAGAAGAGAAGAAGCTGTAGCGTCAGGAGTCAAGCGAACAGCCTTCCCATATATTTACAAGGGCTGCCAATCCAGCCCCTTTCCTAATTGACAAGCTCTATCTAGGTCAAACCTTTCAATGGCCAAAAATCTCTTGTGCATTCCCAGCTTTATTCATTCTACTTCCAGAAGTCTTAGGCCACTCATAGGAACCCACTTCTTCATGTCCTCTATTCTATTGGGACTACACTGCAAAGAAAACCGGACAGCATTGAGTCTCACAGCCCAGGTCAATTAACTTGGGCTCTTGGGGCTCAGACTGTGAGGCTATTTTTTAATTGATAAACTCAACATTAACAAGTCACCGGGACCAGATGGCATTCACCCAAAAGTTCTGAAAGAACTCAAATGTGAAGTTGCGGAACTATTAACTAAGGTTTGTAACCTGTCCTTTAAATCGGCTTCGGTACCCAATGACTGGAAGTTAGCTAATGTAACGCCAATATTTAAAAAGGGCTCTAGGGGTGATCCCGGCAATTACAGACCGGTAAGTCTAACGTCGGTACCGGGCAAATTAGTTGAAACAATAGTAAAGGACAAAATTGTCAGACACATAGAAAAACATAAACTCTTGAGCAAGAGTCAACATGGCTTCTGTAAAGGGAAATCGTGTCTTACTAATCTATTAGAGTTCTTTGAAGGGGTCAACAAACATGTGGACAAGGGGGATCCGGTGGACATAGTGTACTTAGATTTCCAGAAAGCCTTTGACAAGGTCCCTCACCAAAGGCTCCTACGTAAATTAAGCTGTCATGGGATAAAAGGGAAGGTCCTTTCATGGATTGAGAACTGGTTAAAGGACAGGGAACAAAGGGTAGGAATTAATGGTAAATTCTCAGAATGGAGAGAGGTAACTAGTGGTGTTCCCCAAGGGTCAGTCCTAGGACCAATCCTATTCAATTTATTCATAAATGATCTGGAGAAAGGGGTAAACAGTGAGGTGGCAAAGTTTGCAGATGATACTAAACTACTCAAGATAGTTAAGACCAAAGCAGATTGTGAAGAACTTCAAAAAGATCTCACAAAACTAAGTGATTGGGCAACAAAATGGCAAATGAAATTTAATGTGGATAAATGTAAAGTAATGCACATTGGAAAAAATAACCCCAACTATACATACAACATGATGGGGGCTAATTTAGCTACAACGAGTCAGGAAAAAGATCTTGGCGTCATTGTGGATAGTTCTCTAAAGATGTCCACGCAGTGTGCAGAGGCGGTCAAAAAAGCAAACAGGATGTTAGGAATCATTAAAAAGGGGATAGAGAATAAGACAGAGAATATATTATTGCCCTTATATAAATCCATGGTACGCCCACATCTCGAATACTGTGTACAGATGTGGTCTCCTCACCTCAAAAAGGATATTCTAGCACTAGAAAAGGTTCAGAAAAGGGCAACTAAAATGATTAGGGGTTTAGAGAGGGTCCCATACGAGGAGAGATTAGAGAGGCTGGGACTCTTCGGCTTGGAAAAGAGAAGACTAAGGGGGGACATGATAGAGGTATATAAAATCATGAGTGATGTTGAGAAAGTGGATAAGGAAAAGTTATTTACTTATTCCCATAATACAAGAACTAGGGGTCACCAAATGAAATTAATAGGCAGCAGGTTTAAAACAAATAAAAGGAAGTTCTTCTTCACGCAGCGCACAGTCAACTTGTGGAACTCCTTACCTGAGGAGGTTGTGAAGGCTAGGACTATAACAATGTTTAAAAGGGGACTGGATAAATTCATGGTGGCTAAGTCCATAAATGGCTATTAGCCAGGATGGGTAAGAATGGTGTCCCTAGCCTCTGTTCGTCAGAGGATGGAGATGGATGGCAGGAGAGAGATCACTTGATCATTGCCTGTTAGGTTCACTCCCTCTGGGGCACCTGGTATTGGCCACTGTCGGTAGACAGATACTGGGCTAGATGGACCTTTGGTCTGACCCGGTACGGCCTTTCTTATGTTCTTATGTTATGTTCTTATGCTATAGCAGTGTAGATGTTCCCACTTAGGCTGCAGCCTGGGCTCTGGAACCTAGTGGAGGGGAGAGGGTCTTGGAATCTGGGCTCCAGCCCGAGCAGGAATGTCTATATTGCTATTTTTAGCCCTGCAGCCTGAGCCCTGTGAGTCAGTTGACCCAAGCTCTCAGACTTGGTTCCGTGGGTTTTTCTTTGCAGTGTAATCATATCCTCAGTCACCTGACCTGCTATCAAGAAAACATTTTGCCCCAGAGAAGAACCTAAGCTTTCTTGCTTTTACCTGACACTTCTACCCCATAGATGCAAAAATTTTCTATCTATTCTCGGGTAAACCTCCCACCATCCAACCCTACTCTGTGAATGTTTTTCTTGATGGGTGACTGCCTTTTAACCCTGTTCCTAACTGAAATGCATGAGTTGCTTCAGAGTGGCATGAGATGCTTGCTCTCTGAGTAGCACTTTCCATACCTCACTAGCCTACAAAGTGAGAGCCCAGACCAGGTAATCACACCAAGGTATCTCAAAAGGTATTGCGATGTAGTAGCAGTTTATTTCAGTCTTACAGATATTTTGAATAATGTTTCTTGTGTCTTGGGATATCAGATGTTAAAATATAGAAGTAGACACACATAAATGCCACAGATTGGGAGAAAATTCTACACAGATTTGATCATACTTAGTTGATTTCTATTGTGCCTACCCAAAATTAAAAAGTTACTGGAAGCCTTACTGCTACAGTTCAGTCTGGTCTGTGCTGTTTATAAAGCAATTGGGGTTTTTTGTACTTCAGAGGTTCTATACACTTAAGTTGCTGTTCCAAAAATATTTATTTTGCTTATTACATTATTATAAATCTCAGCACCAGCCTGCATCACAGATTCCTTTTAAACTGGTTCCACAACCATTTATTTAAGTGCTGCGAGTGCAACTACTTTAGAAAATTAGTAAACCTATGGTTAACTTATTCTGATACTTTTAAATATCTGTATATTTTTATTGTAACCCTACTGGGAATGTATATTTATAGATAAAGAAACTTTTAAAATCATGATTGGTGGGTGCTTACTACTGTAAGGAAGTTCTTTATTATTTAAGTGTTAAGTGGTATTTAAGTGTTGCATCAGCATCTTTGTTCACTTATTTCAAATTATGATATTGCATATTTTAACAATTAGCACTTCATACAGTGGTTATTACTAAAAACTCATAGTTTTTACTACGTTTCGTCTGTTTCACTGTTTTAAATTTTTTGTTTTTTGTAAAGTAGTCTATAAAATGTAAAAATTTAATCCTTGCCACTCCAAAGTAATTGCAGCACTATAGTATCTCCTGTTCTAAGTATAGGAAGATGCTGCAGATAGCTGAGGCTGTGAATGTGGAGGTTTTTATTAGCACCCATTGTATTTCATAAAATAATTGAAGGGAGTACACAGTGCTCATCCATAAGGCTTTTGTTGTCCGCACTTGCTAATCTAAGTGGGTTCTTTGGAATTTGCAGTATTTAGTTGTAGTACCATCACTTCTGTTTTTCTTATAAATATTACTTGTTGCCCAAAGTCTTTACTTATTTTACTTAGGATTAAGTTGCTGCTGCAACTCAAAGCATTTGATGTTTCTTTTTAGCATGAACATTAAACTTGTGGGTAATTTAGCTTCATCAGAAAGCTAGATTCTTGAAGAAAACAATTAAGATTGAGAGTACGTACCAATAACCTCAGGATTTAAAAAGAATTACAAAAATGTTAAATTATCAAAAAACATACACTAGAAACTCAGGAAATTCAGAATTAAAGTTAACTCTAACATTTGAAAGTATGGAAATGCACAGTTATGGCAACCAGACACCCATAGGAGCAGAGTTAAGGCTATGCTCTGGGAGGAAAGGAGAAGGGACTCTGACTCAAACTATCTATTGCTGCAGGTGAACCAGTGTTAACAATGGTGGGGATTTTTTACAAAATTTTCCTAATGTAGACAGGGCTTATGTAGACGGTTTACTAAATGGGTAAGAAAACAATTAAGGAAAGTTTAAAAACCTATCTAAATGTGTATCCTCAATTCCTCATTTTATCTGTGCAAGGAATCTCTAGATAAGCATAGAGTATTCCAACAAACAAAAGGGCTAAACTCTACGTAAATAGTAACACTGAAACTGAAATAGTTTTGAATCCTTTCACCCTTGCAATACCGTTTTTTGTATATGTTAGAAATTTAGGTTACATATCAATAGATTCATTATTACACATTATGTTTGAAAATACACCAGTGACAAAAATGTACTTGCTATACTGTATGTGTTGCTTGCTGAGTTTTTGACAGACTAGTATTTTTGTTTATGCACTTCCCCAAGCACAAGGAAGCCGTGATCTCAGTTGGGGCCTCTAAGTGCTACGTAATACAAATATAATACATATCATCACCAAAATTAACAGAGTTGCATGGAATACACTATATAAATACTTACTTTTTCTAAAAAGGCAGTTCAAAGTTCAAACCAGTAATTGTGTTATTTATATAAATAGATATAGATATATTGCCCACCTCCTTTTTAGTTTTAAGAATGACTTAAGCACCAATCCTTCAAACAGTTACGCACATGTTTAACTTTAGTGCCATGAGCAGTAGTCAGTGCGGGATCAGGGTCTTGTATACATTTTGAACTTGCAGTGTACTTTTAACTGTTGTTAAATACTGTAGCCATTTTTACAATCATCTTTTTGTACACTTCAGGATGTTTGGATAATACACATACATAGATAAGTAATGTGTGAATATTTTGTTATTTAAAACCATATAAACAATAAAATATCTGTACCCTTTAATGCATATTTCTATATATTTTAGGAAATATATGGGAAACTGCTAGACATCCAGAAATACCAAGACGACTTGAGAGCCCAAGGCTTACTTGCTGAGAACAGAAAACAAATGTGAGTTTCCGGCTTGCACTAATATTGGTATCCGTTTTCTTAAATTGCTTTAATATATTATTTTAGCACTTCTTGCAATCTTGGTTTCAAACATTTTTTATTTGATTTTTGGAGAGACAATTTTGAAATAATTCATGTGAAGTAACACAGTATTGCCAACCTTAGGAGATCAAAAACCATTAGTCAGACCCCAAAAGAACATGAGATGATAAAAAAAAGAATGTTTTTTAGTCTTTATAACACCTGTATACTCATCTACTTCTCTGCCAATGTGTGTGTGATAATTTCTAGTTGGAACATCAACCTTAAGTCACAAAAAATGCACATCTCTCCCTGACTGCTCAGATGGAGACTTCACTTAGCTTCTCCTCATTCCTAAAACAGGGGAACTGCCATCCATTTCCTATTAGTGTCTCTCCTTCTTAGTTTCCCACCTTCCCCACCATATTCCTTCCTCTACAAGGGCTATAAAATGGAGCTCAGAAAGCAATGAACATCCAAGAAACACAAAGCATTCTGACTGTAGATCAAGTGTTTCAATTATTGTTCAGTAAAGAGTTATATGAGCTACAAAGACAGGAGAAGTGCTGAGATGGGGGGCCAATCCATACGTGAAGGCAGGGCTCAATGGCAAGGCCAGGTGTGTGTTGTCAGCCCCACAAGCTCTTGCACTAGGTTCTGCCTGGGAGTTTAGCCCTGGAGATAGCAAGAATGGAAGTGTCTCATATCATGAGAGCTTGTCCTGCAGGTGCCAAAATCCCATGACTCATGATTAATTCATAAGAGTTGGCAATACCGTTAACATTTCAGTCATAAGACCAATCATTTCTGATCATAATTCCTAATTATGGATAAGTGATTCAACACTCAAGGAATCTAATAGGTTCCTTATTGTGTTTATATTAACCATTCCATTTTTAACTTCTTCCTCTTTTTCTTCCCAGTGCCAACATATTTAAGTAGTTTTACTTTCCCTTACCCCTTTTCTACTTTCTCTTCCAAAAGGGAAAAGAGAGACAATTTCCCCCTCCTCTCTCTTAGCTTCTTGCCTTTGTTTAGCACATAACTGAGACTAGAAGAGGATGGAGAACAATATTTAAATATTCTTGTTGGGTGAAGGTGTTTTGAGGTTTTTTCCAAAGAAGGTTTTCACAGTAGATGGTTCTATGTTCGATGCCATTTTCCTTGAGGATTTTACTGACTGGGTTATTGGTTACTCATTTCTATTGAAAGTCAACGGAAAATTTTTTGTAGTAATTCCTCCATAGACTGAGTGGGCAGTGAGGATTCAGAGAAGGCTTATAGGGTTGGAGCGGTTCCATTGAAACCAAGGAATCTGTGTCATATTCTCAGGGTGCACTCCTTTTTCTCCCAGTTAAATGGTTGCTTTTTCAGGGCTGCAGTTCTTTCATGATGCACCTGCTATGTTTCTTCAATCCAGCATTATGTAGTGTTCCAATTCTCCATAATGATGATCTGCAATTTTTTCTATTTTAGCCGTTAATTTTGTGTGTTGATTTTTTGTATGGGTAAATTGCAATGAGGAGTGCATATATCTTTTTTTTTTCTTCAGCACTGTGGTTTGGAGTTATAACTACTTCAGTGTACCTTGCTCTGCTTTTCTATTTTGGTAGCTGGGACAGTTGTGTTAGCATGAGCCATTTGTCGTTAGCAGTGGTACACTAGTATTTTATCTTTGTTTCTTAGTTGACTGAAGTCCACATTCCTTTATGATTAAAGTTTCCTATGGCGTGTAGCGTTTATTCATCATACCTTTCTAGGAGAGGCCCTTTAGGATATATCTGCACAGCCTTTTGGCGCCTGCAGGAGTGAGCCTTCCTGCCCAGGTGGACAGACTCAGGCTGGCATTCTAAAAATAGCTGTGTAGAAAAAGCTTTGAAGTTGTGGCTTGGAATCTGAAGCTCCAACCCAAGCTGCAACTTCAAAGCGCTGTCTACATAGCTAGTTTTAGAGCACTAGCGTGAATCCCTGCTAGCCCAGGTCTGTCCATCCGGGCCAGAAGGCTCAGTCCCGCTAGCTCCAAAATGCTACATAGACATACCTAAACCTGAGCAGGCAAGGGGAGAATGGGGTTGGAGTTCATAGTGGATGCTGCTGAAAAATAATCTGATTTAATGTGATTCCTTCCAAAATTTTGCCAATTGATTTACTCATGTGAATAATGGCGGTCAACATTTCTTTCATGTTCTAAAAACCAAGTGATTGGAAGGATTTTTTTCAAGTTTTCCAAAAACATGTGCCTCTTCCACTGGGACAAGAATAGATAGTTTAACTCTAAAATGAAGAAATACTTTTTTCAGAGAATTGAGCATCTGAAAACAGGCTGTTATACAGACATTTTGCAATCTTAACTACAAGGTTAGGCCCTGATCCTGCAGAGACTTAAGCACACACATAACTTTACACATGTGAGTAATCCCATTGACTTCATTGAGGCTACTCATGTATAAAGATAAGCATGTATTGAAATCTTTGCAGGACCCTGACTTCAGCTGCCAGTGAAAACAGTAATGTTGTCAGGCAGTAGGGGAGGTCATTTTAGGCCCTGATTCAGGAAAGCACTTAAACACATGCTAAAGTTAAGTATATCCCTGAATAATGATGCTTCCCGGAATTGGAACCTTTAATTGTGACACTACAAATATTAATTGACATTTATTGTTTCTAACAAATCTACAAAAGCAAAAAAATAAGAGTTAAGGCTTCATCCTTAGGTCACCTTGTAATCTCATCCCCATTACTATATGAAGTATGCTGTTTCAACAGCCAATGTTTGAACACTTTTTATATAATACCTACATGAAAAGGGCATATTTGGGACAGTGCTTTGAATTTCCTTTCTTTTATTGGTTTAACTTAATTCAGACCTTAAGGCTGTCTCTCTACACTGGACTGTTATCTTTAAAATTTCCACCATTGCTACCACTAGCGCACTTCCTCCGTTGGTAGCGACAGTGGGAGTGCTGATACTGAGTCCAGCACTGTCATGTTGTCTAACCTAGCTCAGAGTAGGTCTAGATGACATGGTTAAAATGCCAGTGGCTACTAGTTCCCTTCCTACATGAGCACCCCCACATTGCTGCCACCAGCAGAGCTGCACCAGTAAGAGCAAGGATTAACTGGGGAAGATCTAGTGTAGACAAGGACTTGTTGTCGTCTTGAATCTAGTTTTGTGTGCATTTTGTTTTGCTGAAACCTTGTGGGCCAAATTTTTAGAACTGAGTTAAAAATCTGTAAAATTAGCTTATCGTGGAACTGCTGATTGGCTTTTAACTTCAGTAGCAATAATGAGTGACACTTAAGTAAAATTCATAATTAACTCTTGATGCAATGAATTTAATAAGTGTAGTTACCATTCCTTTCATAAGAAAGAGCTTTTATAACTAACTTAAACATTATAAATCATATTTACATAGTGAATATCATACTGTTTTGCAGTAGAAAAGACATTTCCAAACCAAGCCTGACTGTATGTATGGTCCTTTGTGATATAACTCTAATTGCATGGTTAATTAAAAAGAGAATATATGTGATATTTTAAACAGAAACCTGATTGGCAGCAGATGGCTGATTAAGGAGGAATTGGAAGAAATGTTAGTGGAAAAACTGTCAGATCACGATGTGAGTAATTAATCTTTTTAATTTAAGGGACCTGTATTTTAAGAATACAGATTCCGGCTGCATCCTGAAAAAGTATGTCTTGGAGGCAGGTGCTTTTTTAAAAAAAATATCATCCATTTTCCCCCCTCCAGCTCCTCACCTAAGTAAATGTTTGTCATATTAGCATGTTATCTCTGTCCTCATGCATGCTACAAAAATTTCCCACCATTGTTAACATGATCCATTTCCATCAGTGGTAACATCATTGGGAGCCCTTGTGTAGATGTGCCATCGCTGGGTCATATAACCCTGCTCAGAGACGGTCTAATTAACACAGTGCTTAAAACCCCATTGGCATTGAGTAGGGCTCATCTATAGGGCTCCCAATGTTACTATTATTGATGAAGTTGAACTGATGGTAGTGATGGTGGAAAATTTTTGCAAAATTTCCCTACTATAGACAAGACAGACCATTATCTGCAATATTCTTGCGTCATCTGAAATTGATTCTGAAGAACTCTGCATCTGGCACCTTACTACTTGCATCTCCAAGAACAAGTCCATTAACTCACTATTGCAGCTGGTTTCCATGGGTGAGGAATAATGCTGCTGATTCTATTACACTGAGGTTTTCCAAATAAGAACAGAGGTCCAAAAATCCAGATCCAGTCTGCCTGTATGACCCTAAGTTACATCTTACCGGTGGAACCTTAATTTCCCAGTGGAATTTGAAGTTTGAATTGGGCTGCACCAGACAGGGTTGACAACCTTTTGTCTAAGCATTCTAGATATTTTATCCTCTACATCCTTCATTGCTGTGTATTCCACCATCCCTTAGAGATTCAGACTACAGACCATCTCACAAGCAATGGAAGCAGTCCTCAATTTCAGTATCTCTTGTAATACTATATGGTCGGTATGGATTTTCCTGTTTATTTTCCCAAAGCCCCAGGAATTGTTCCGCATTCACAAATATACCCAGACATTTTAGTGTTCCTCAAGCTTGTCTTTCTACCGTACCTCACACTTTTATGAAATATCAGTGGGCTAGAAAATACCATCCTAGGGATTGGCCTGTGAATAAATACAAAAAAGCACAAAGGCTCAGCCTCTGGAAACAAATTGAAATGTTTGCATGTATTAAGTCCTTTAGATATTTGCTGTACTCTTTTGCCTGCTCCATTTATCTTATGTTTTGTTTTGCAGCAAAGCTTTCTGTGGTGCCTGCATTAAGGGTACTAAACAAAATGGAAGCAATTGATTTTTTTTTTCTACATGCTCCGAGAACTGTCGGAGGTTTTCCTCATTTACAGCTTCCACAATTTGATTTTTTCCCCCCACTTTTAAAGGCATTTGGCGCATAAGTGTTATGCTAATGTCGTTTTTTTTCCAAAAAGCGTTGCCACAGAAATCTGCATTAGAACATTGAACTGAAATAAAACATAAAACTGAGTGATATCAAAATATCTACTGATACTGCTAATGTATTCGTAAGAAAGTAGCCCACTGCAGAAGATGCTGGAAATACAGCATTGGTAAAAAGAATTCTCAAAAGTAATTTTAAAAATACCCTATAAGTAGGGGAAAAAAGTGTAAAAATGTTCTTATACACAATGGCATCCTTATATTTCTTTGTTACTGGTGGTCCAAAACTCTTGCAAGTAATGCCTTGTAGCAGGCCATCCCAGCTTTCAGCACAAAGGGGTTAATGCTGAGGTGTTTACTTTCTAATCACATGTTCAAGAACTAGGAAAAAAGCACACAGGAGCAAAGGATAATTTATTTCAAGAGGTTGCCCTTTAAGTCAAGTGTCTCTTGAATTTTTAAATATCTTGATTGTTCAGTTTTAAAGGAAATCATAAACATTAAAGTAACTCAGCTTGAACAGCCGAAGAGATATGTTTCCCGTATGTATTATGAAATATAATCATTGAGGTGCAGTTTAATAAAATAAAATTATTTCCATTTCTATAGACATATTGGAAATGAGTGGGAAAGCTTTTTCTCCTCTATTCTAATAAAAAAAAAATTCAGATCCAAGGCCCAGTAGAAGTTTTCTTTTAAAATTGAGATAACTTAATTCTAATATAATAATCCTGTATTACAAAGAGGTTGGGTGTACTCTCTATTCAAGATTCATTGTTGCCTGAAGAAAGGATTAGATGTCTTTAGTCACACAGAAAATGATGCATTTGCATGCTGTTTTTGAAGCAGCATGTGGATGCAAAAGTGTCATCTTGTCAAAAATCATCAATAAAAGCAAAGAAGAAAAGATCAAGTATATAAAAATAGAAAGTTTTAGCAAATGCAATTTCACCTGCATCTCTTAATGAATTTTTATTCTCTACAGTATTCAGTGTGTATTCAGCTTCTAGAAAGATTAGTGACGTTGCCATGTTGTGGCATCGAAGAAGAGTTTGTGCTAAAGCTTCGCAAAGAACTAGCTGTACAGTTAAAAAAGGTGGTGCTTGAGCCCCTGCAATATGATGAGCAAGGAGTGGCCTTCAGCACTGGGGAAGGTAATAATTTCAAGTTTGTCTGTCTGGTTGAAGTGGTGAAGGTCTCCAGCTGAGACTCAGAAATTTCTTTTGTAACCTCAACACTCAGCAAAGTCTTGTATTGGTTGGTGCATTTCGTTATTTCATACACTTGTATTGATATTTTACAATTCTTTAATGGATGTCTTGGTATCAAAACGGAAGTGTATGGCACAAATGCCATTATCTAATGATCCATGATGATCTACGATAGAGCCTTCAAAATAATAGTAAATCACTAGTTGTTGAAATTAGTAGATATGGGTACTCGGCATTGCTTAAGAAAAGGCATTATAGCCAGTTTTCATAAGTTCAATAACTATCTTATTTTCCCTTTAAATACACAAAAGCACAGATCTGTTTCACAGGCTAACAGGTTTCAAAATTAATTCATCAAACAACCTTTTTAACATTACCGGAGCTCAGAGATGTAAACCAGACTATGTCTTTTGAGCTGATATTTTGTATGTCATATTTTAGGTCAGAGCTAATGTTTTCACAGAGATATAAAACTCTGTAGATAGTTTACGATGAAATCTTACTAAATGTGGACAACAAATTGTAGCAGCACTGTTCATACCAGTATAATTAATTTGTACGTACAGGTTCATATGAACATTCTTTATTAAACTGATGATCTATTGTACATTTTTTAACAAAGTATCTTAATTTTTTCACAAAATATGTTTATTATTAGCTCCTGCAATGATGCTTCATATGAGATGGTAGATACATACCGCATTCAATCATCTTTCGCAGTTACTTTTTAGTGTTCAGAATATTGCTTCTCATCTTCTAAAATAAAACTGTTCAAAGTTGTACTGTGTGGGATATACTGATGGTTTTGTCCTTTTTCTCTTATTTCCATGAACATTAACAAAATGATAAAATCTATTTAGTGCAGTAGCATGCTGAATGTTGCTTATATTTACCCCCCACCCCTTTACCTCCAAAAAGAAAATAATTGCTGCTGTATGAAAATATAAGATCTACTTGACTTTTTTTGCATTTGATATGCTGAAAAATAACAAACCCACAATAACAAAAGGATGCTTTGTTTATTTTAAGGCAGAAGAAAGACTTCGCGAGCAACCACAGTAGTTTATGACAATGGAAGAGGAAAAATTACAGTGAACGGAGTAGATTATTTACGTTATTTTCCAGTGATGCAAGACAGGTGAGAGCACCATGTATCTGTTTTAACATTAACAACCTAAACAGAAACCATCATGCTTTGGTAGAGCATTTCAAGTATTCAAAACATCAAAAAGAGCTAATTGTATTATTATTATTATTTTATTGTAACTTGATCACTGATTTTTTTTCTTGATGTTTCTGCATGGATCTTTAGCTCTATGAAGCTGACACCGTCTCCTGTTCCTGTATAAGTATCTAGTTTAAGAAGACTTCACCTTGTTTCTATTTTTCCTCATGATCATGAGAACTCAGTGTATCAGCTGAGAGCTGTCTGTCATCTGCCTTTTTTCAAGGAGGGTTGCAAAGAATAAGAACACAGATCATTTTGGTACTTTAGTTATCGGATCTGCTGAGCTCAGAGAAACTCTTGTGTTTACTGGAATGCACTCCTGAAATACATCTGTTTCCTGAGAGTCCCAGGGGCAGTAGTCACACAGTCGAACTCCAGCATATATCAGTAGAGTACAAACAAACAATGTAATTCAAGACACTTCATCTAAAATTTCAGACTGCACACACAATTTCAGTTCATCTTATACTGACAAGATTTCTGAAGATAAGTTATAAAAAGTTTCCTTAGAACAAGCCAATGTGGGTTTATTTTATTCCTCCTGTTGGCTATACAATTCAAACACCTTGTATATTCCAATAATCTAAATGCATAATAGTCCTTTCACATCTGGTTTAACGTATTGACAAAGCAGTACAGGGAAGCTTGCAATTTCAGGTCATCATTTAACTCTCTCATAAACTAGCAATGTTATATATAATCTGCAATTTATAAAAATTAAATACTGTGTGTATCTTATATTTTTCCAGAGAACAGTTAATGTTCCCGTTCCAGTTCCTTGATAGACTTGGAATATATGATATGGTCTGTACCGTCTCTGGTGGAGGGAGGTCCTCACAGGCTGGAGCGATCCGTTTAGCCTCTGCGAGAGCCCTATGTAGTTTCATCACTGAAAATAATATGGAATGTATGAGGCAAGGTATGAGCATAAGTAGGAAAGAATGCATAATTCCAACAGTAATATGTGTTTACACACTTTTCCAGTAACTGACTAAGATTAATAAGATAGTTAAGGGCCTGACTCTCCGAAAACACAGAAGTGAGTAATTCCATTGAAATCAGTGGGACTACTCATGTGCATAAGTATTTTCAGGACCCAGACTTTAGTCATGAATAGTTTTAATAGTCAGTCTCCCTGACATCTTTCAAGTGACCCAGCTGTATTTCCTCTTTGAATAGCCTCTGCACCTGTTCATGAGATGTTAGGGTCACAATCCCAGCCTGAGAACCTGCTTAGGCTGCATCCTGTCAGTGCAGAAACACAATATGTAGTAATATATCAAGTCAGAGAAAAACCTTGAGTCCAAATTTTGTGGGAGGAAAAGATTCCAAGATTGCTAATCAGTTGAATAGAAACAAATCTCATATAGTCTAAAGGTTCTTGTTCCTGCATTCAAGCACCAAATGTTAGGGCTACCAGTAGATTAGTTTCAACTTGATCTGAAGGGATGACAAGGAGCATAAGTATAAGTAGGTTACTTTAAATAGGCCAGATTAGAGGTTCCTCCTCTTTCCCTTATTCAGAAGGCACCATTAAAACCACCACCACCCTAGGTAGCTGCAGTAACTGATATCTTCCTATATGTAGAAGATACCACACTATTACAACAATGCAGAATTAGAAACATGGAGTTTTTAAATAGACTAAAGTGAAATATGTTGAAAACTCCGACTAATAATGAAGGCAGCATAATTCTAAGCAAGCTTTTGTCTCTGCTTAACGTGCTTTTGAATTACTTATTCATAGATTCCAAGCCCAGAAGGGACCATTTGGATCTTCTAGTTTGACCCTCTGTATAACACAGGCCACAAAACTTCCTCAAAATAATTTGTAGCACATATCTTTTAGAAAAACATCCAGTCTTGATTTTAAAAATGCCAGTGATGGAGAATCCACCACAACCCTAATAAATTGTTCCCATGGTTAATTACCCCCAACATTAAAAATGTATGCTTTATTTCCAGTCTGAATGTGTCTAGCTTCAGCTTCCAGCCATTGGATTGTGCTGCACTTTTCTTTGCCAGATTGAAGAGCCCAGTATTAAATATTTGTTCCCCATGTAGGTACTTACAGACTGTAATCAAGTCACCCCTTAATCTTCTCTTTGTTAAAATAACTAGATTGTGCTATTAGAGTCTACCACGAGAAGGTGTGTTTTCTAATCCCTAAATCTTTCTCATGGCTCTTCTATGAACCCTCTCTAATTAATCAACATCCTTCTTGACTTGTGGTTTCACCAGTGCCAAATACAGAGGTAAAATAAATAACCTCTCTACTCCTGCTCAAGAAACCCCTGTTTATATATCCCAGGATTGCATTAGCTCTTTTGGCCAGAGCGTCACATTGGAAGGTCATGTTCAGCTGATTATCCCCCATGACCCCCAAATCTTTTTCAGTCACCACCAGTGCCCACTTTTCAATGTGCCGGGGGTGGGGGGTCGACCCTCAGCTCTGCCCCAGGCCCCACCCCCACTCCACCCCTTCCCCTAAGGCCCCAACCCCACCCGCCTCTTCCCATCCTTGCTCTGCCCCGCCTTTTCCCACTCTGTTCTGCCCCCTTCCTCGAGCGCACTGCATCCTCACTCCTCCACCTTCCCCCCAAGTCTCCCACGCGCCGCGAAACAGCTGATTGCAGCAGGCGGGAAGCGCAGGGAGGGAAGGGTTGGCACTGATCAGCAGGGCCTGCTGGCAGGCAGGAGGCGCTGGTGGGAGGTTCTGATGGTGTGTGCTCAGCACCAACCATTTTTTCCCCGTGGTTGCTCCAGCCCTGGACCACCCACGGAGTCAGCGCCTATGAGAATCATTCCTTCCTAGGTTAGTCCCCCATTCTATAAGTACAGCCTACATTCTTTGTTCCTCGATGTATACACATATATTTAGCCATATTAAAATGCATATTGCTTGCTTACACCCAGGTTTCCAAGCAATCCTGATCTTTCTGTATCAGTGAATTGTCCTCTTCATTATTTACCACTCCACAATTTTTGTCATCTGCAAACTTTATCAGAGATGATTTTATGTTTTCTTCCAGGTTATTGATAAAAATATTAAAAGGTGTAGGGCCAAGAACCAATCCCTACAGGACCCCACTGGAAACATACCCGCATGATGACGATTCCCCACTTACAATTACATTTTGAGACCTTAGTAGTCAGTTTTTAATTAATTTAATGTGTGCCATGTTAATTTTATATTCTAGTTTTTTTAATCAGAATGTCATGCAATACCAAGTCAAATGCCTTACAGAAGTCTAAGTATTTTACGTCAACGCTATTGCCTTTATCAACCAAACTTGTAATCTCATCAAAAAAAGATGTCAAGTTAGTTTGACAGGATCTATTTTTCATAAACCTATGTTAATTTGCATTAATTACATTACCCTCCTTTAATTGTTTATTAATCCAGTCCCGTATCAGCCACTCTATTATCTTGCCTGGGAACTATGTCAAGCTTACAGGCCTAGACTTAGCCAGGTCATTCCATTTACCCTTTTTTAAATTGGCATGTTAGCTTTCTTCCAGTCTTCTGGAACTTCCCCATTTCTCCAAGACTTGTTGAAAATCAACATTAATTGGGTACAGTGAGCTCTTCATCCAGCTCTTTCAAAACTCTTGGATGCATGTTATCTGGACCTGCTAATTTAAAAATGTCTAACTTTAGTAGCTTCTGTTTAACATCCTCCAGAGATGCTAGTGGAATGGAAGGAGTATTATCATCACCATATGATGAGTCTATATCATTTGTTTTTCTCCAAATACAGAACAGAAATATTTATTGAACACTTCTGCCTTTTCTATATTATTATTGATAATTCTCCCAATACCATCTAGTAGTGGACCAATACCATTGTCAGGATTCTTTTTTTCCTAAAATATTTAAAAGCTCCTTCTTATTGTCCTTAACTCTGCTAGCCATAGATTTCTCCTTTGTGTCCCTTTGCTTCCCTTACCGATTTTTTTTACAATTCCTAACTTCTGATTTATATTTATTACTATCAACTTCCTCTTTCTTCCATTTGTTATATATAATTTTTTATGGCTGTCTAAAAGTGAATTCAAATATTTGAACAAATAACATGTCCTTTACATCACTGGGGTGATTTTTACAAGATTTGTAATGTATTGTAATGTACAAAATTCAAATACTGTAACAGTGTTAAAATTCTGTGGGGTTTAACTAAACTAAATTCCCTTTTGTTGGTTTCAAGCTGTACCTTTGTCCTCCTTTTGGGCCTACCTGTTGCAATTCATGTGGTATGCAAAGTCACCAATTGTTCTGAAGCCCTCTTCTCTCTCTCTCTCTCTCTCTCTCTCTCACACACACACAATATATTAGTGAATGCTGTACTTCATAAAATGACTGTCTTCATATTGTCCTGTAGCTGGACTACTGACACCTGATCCACGTATCAGGGAACGAAAGAAGCCTGGTCAAGAGGGAGCCCGCAGGAAGTTCACCTGGAAAAAACGCTAAGTCTAACTGGAGCAGATGTTAAAAGTTATGTGTTATAACAGTTTCAAAACATCACCAACTGTATGATTTCTTTACAATCACTGTTGTGTAAATATATCTGGTAATAAAAAATTTTGTTTCTAATTACTGTGTTTTTCCTATTTTAGAAAAATGAATTTCTTTTAAGTTGCAGTCAGTTGTTAAAAGATTTTAAAAGTTGCAAATTGTAAAGTCTTTTGTCTGAACTATTAGTCTAAAATGAAACTTTAAGGCCAAAATAATTACACCTCCCAGCTGCTGTGTAGACATACCCTTAATGATGGACATACCAGATGCTTACTGTGCCTGGGTGCGGTGCACATAACAGAGAGAGATGCCATATGTAGAGCCTTTTCTAAGAGAATCCAGAGAGCTACTGAGTCTTCTCTGAAAATGTTCCTGATGGAGAGATCAATGCATCCCTCTTTAGACCCCAGAATGCCTGGGGCAGAAACTTCTAAGCACTCATCATCAAAGAGCATGCCCGCTAGCTCTTCTACTTAGGAAGTAGAAAGAGTTGCTCCTAAAAACCTATCCTCCTCCCCCAGTAAAATCTCGGGGGATGGGAAGGAAAGCGCACTGAGCACACAAAAAGAAGAAATCTAAGTTTCTTTCACCGGGTCCTTCCTCCAGGAGCCACAAATCCTCTCGATCCTCAACTGAAAAGGGTAGTACAAGGTCCCAAAAGGGTCCCTTTGGCATATAGACAGGTAGCAGTCACCATGCCACTAAACCGACTTCCTTGGTACTGCGAAAGTTGCCCAGTACTAAGATCCCCAGTACTGTCAATTCTGGTACCAATACTATCTTCCTGTCTGACTTCAGCACCAACTGATTCGGTACCGAAATCCTATATGGAGTCCAAAGACCTACTGATATCTACCAGATTCCTCACTATTTGCAGTAATAAAGGTACATCCTGCAGTACCGATCGCTGGCCCTGCACTGATACTGAGCACATCAGCAGTACTGACCAGAAGCAGCACACAGGCAGTCTGAGGCAGCATTATTCATTCTAGTCCTCAGGTTCAGAGGGCAGTAGTAAGGTTTCACTAGTTTGATCCCTGGGGTCTAAGTATTCAGGCCAGTAGAAACTTGAGATGGAGTTGAGGGCTGAGTTTTACTACCCTGGATGTGGAAGCTCAAAGAGGGAGAGTACTCCCTACTATCTTCCCCCTTGACCAATCTGTCCCTTATACTTATGAACACCTGGGTCTTTACTGGGCTGCATCATGTTAGAAGACCAATGTCTACATTCCAATCTAGCGCTAGATCCCCTTCACCACCACCTCACAGGGGAGCTTTACAGCCAGCCCAATCTGCTCTTTCTGTCAGCTGAATAGACTGGTAATGGCTCTTATGAGGAGTCACAGACAGAGGACAATCTCATCCTGGCTCCCATATCATCTCCTGATTGGGCTGGGACACCAGAGATTCCAGTGGAGGTGGTCCAGGAAAAATACACAAGCTCCTAGACATCCTGCACATCTTTGTTCCTGGATCTCTTGCAATGCCCATCACCAAGGGACATTTAGAGCCAGCTAAATTGCTCTGGCAGATGCCTGCTACTTTGGCACCAACATCAAAAGGGGCAGATCGTCACTATCAAGTGCCTTTCTAGGGCTTCGGGGAACTTTATACGCACCCCACCTTGGGGTCACTAGTTGTCACCAATTGGGAGGTCTTAGCAAAGTTAACAAAAATCAACTCAGACAAGGAGCCCAAGAAATTAGACATAAGAAAAGAGGTATCTCTGAAACTTTCCACCTTCCAGGGGCGAGAAACACAACTGCAGATATCTTCAGCAGGGATTTCATATGCAAACATGCGTGGTCAATCAGGAAGGAAATACTCTTCCAGATCTTCCACCAGTTGGGGTAGACAGTAATAGATATATTTGCAACCAACCTGAACAACAGAGATTTTGTTCCAGGTTGGTCTGCAGCCTGGGTTCCATTACAGATGCCTTCTTTCTCCCCAGTCCACTCTACCTCCAATATGCATTCCCACCAGCTCAGTTCATCCCAAGAGTACTGAAAAGGGATAAGGCAGACAATTCCAATGGCACCAGGTTGGCCAAGACAGTACTGGTTCACGGACCTACATCAGGTCACGAATATCTTTGCCCCTAGTCAAGGTTCTCCTGCACAGAACCAGGATAAGTCTGTATCCAACCTCCAATCTTTCCACCTCGCTGAACAGATGATCTCTGTTGAATACTCATGAAAGGTCATGCTTCCAAAATGTCTAAGCCATCTTAGTGAGCAGCAGAAAACAATACACTAGAGCTGCATATGTAGCAAAGTGGAAGAGGTTCTTCAATCTGGGCACCATCTCAAACTCTTAACATGAGATATACAGTGATACAATTAAACAGAGGGAGACAGCTTTTATGTCCTCAACTCAGCGCACAAAAAGAGTAAGGACACGTGCTATTCATTGGTATTGCTGGCAAAAGTCCACCTCGAGTGCATTGGGCGCCCACGCACCTGCAGTGCACAACACATATTGAGGAACAACTGTTACTGTACAAGTAACTAACTTTTTTGTGTTTTATTCCCTTTCCCCCCCCCCCATTTCTATGATGTTTGGAGCACCACCACTACAGACTTCTGGGCCCTGCAAATCATAGAGATGAAATATTACCTCCAATTCCAAACCTTCCCCAACCATCACCCACCTTCCCTGTCTCTTTTCAGAGATCGCTCTCACAAGAACATGCAACATCAGGAAGAGTAGCCACTTCTAAATCTCAGCTCAGTAGAACATAAGAACGGCCCTACTGGGTCAGACCAAAGGTCCATCTAGCCCAGTATCCTGTCTTCCGACAGTGGCCAATGCCAGGTGCCCCAGAGGGAATGAACAGACCAGGTAATCATCAAGTGATCCATCCCCTGTCGCTCATTCCCAGCTTCTGGCAAACAAAGGATAGGGACACCATTCCTGCCCATCCTGACTAATAGCTATTGATGGACCTATCCTCCATGAATTTATCTAGTTCTTTTTTCTAGTTCCTGTTATGGTCTTAGCCTTCACAACATCCTCTGGCAAGGAGTTCACACAATGCACAGTCTGTGGAAGAAATACTTCCTTTTATTTGTTTTAAACCTGCTATTAATTTCATTTGGTGACCCCTAGTTCTTGTGTTATGAGAAGTAGTAAACAACACTTCCTTATCTACTTTCTCCACACCAGTCATGATTTCATAGACCTCAATCATATCTCCCCTTAGCCATCTCTTTTCCAAACTGAAAAGTCCCAGTCTTATTAATCTCTCCTCATATGGAAGCTGTTCCATACCCCTAATAATTTTTGTTGCCCTTGTCTGAACCTTTTCCAATTCGAATATCTCTTTTGAGGTAGGGTGACAACATCTGCCCCCAGTATTCAAGATGTGGGTGTACCATGGATTTATATAGAGGCAACATGATATTTTCTGTCGTCTTATCTATCCCTTTCTTAATGATTACCAACATTCTGTTCGCTTTTTTGACTGCCGCTGCACATTGAGTGGATGTTTTCAGAGAACTATCCACAATGACTCCAAGATCTCTTTCTTGAGTGGTGACAGCTAATTTAGACCCCATCATTTTATATGTATAGTTGGGATTATGCTTTCCAATGTACATTACTTTGCATTTATCAACATTAAATTTCATCTGCCATTTTGTTGCCCAGTCACCCAGTTTTTAGAGATCCTTTTGTAGCTCTTCGCAGTCTGCCTGGGTCTTAACTATCTTGAGTAATTTTGTATCAGATGCAAAATTTGCCACCTCACTGTTTACCCCTTTTTCCAGATCATTTATGAATATGTTGAATAGCACTGGGCCCAGAACAGACCCCTGGGGGACACCACTATTTACCTCTCTCCATTCTGAAAACTGACCATTTATACCTACCATTTGTTTCCTATCTTTTAACCAGTTACCAATACATTAGCCTTTCTGAGTGTAGAGATCTAAGATTAACCAGTTGGGCTCAATAATAAATGGGACATATTTAGTCAAAATCAGAGACGAGTGAATGGGCAAAATATCTGTATTGAATTGCACAAATTCTTTTTTGTTGTTGTTAGATTTTTGCCATCTAAAAAATAAGAAAAAAAAGCCTCAGGGTTCAAAAACCAGCAAAAAAAACCCCCCAGGAATTGGTCAATCTGATTTAATTATATTATCTTTATAGATCTGGGAATATTCCTAAGAGTTGATGTATCCATCAAATTCAATTGCTTTATAGCAACTTGTTAGAGCTCTAAACAATGTGTGCTATTGGAGTGGAAAAAGTTTGAAAAACAAAAATATTAGGTAGTATAAATATACAATAAAGAGGATAATAGTTTGTATTTTTATTTGTACTAGGTCATTCTAAGCAACTCACTTATACCTCCCATTTGTGTCAAAACTTTGGAGTTTTGTGATCAAACTCATTCAATTAAGGAATGTTACATCACTAGGCTGAGTCTAGTTCCTGGAATTGAAATGAGGCTTCTCGGTCTAATATCTGGATCAAAACAAATCAACCACCATTCAGACAGATGGTGAACCTCAGAAATGCTGAGCACTCAATTGCTATTAACTTGAGTGAAAGTCATAGGTATAGGCCTGTTGTAAGCCTGAATCCGAGGCCCTCGCTGACCCTGAGCAAGCCACTTGACCTCTATATGCTAATCAACTCTACTCAGAAAACAAAACATGAAGAGGAAACCCCAAGATCTTACTGCAAACCAAGGGCTTGATCCTGCTTCCACCGCTATCAGTGGCTAAGCACTTATCTTCAGTGAAAGTAGGATCTACTGCCAGATGACACACATGGACGTTAGTTTTCTGAATACATTTTCAGGAAAGCAGTGTCTGTTGGGACCATGCCTGTGTGTACTCATAACCCCTCACCTGAGGACATAAATGGCAGAGCAATGCCAGATGCCTCTCAGTTCCCCATGGTCTCTTACCACCCATAGTAGTGAGACTGAACTCAGCAGTGTCCACCTACTACCCTGTCATATCCTTTCATTGAATCAGTTTTGTAAATACTAGAAATAAGTTTAGTTTTTAAAAAATCATATATTTTGTGTACTATTTGGCACCGAGGTGCCTTCCCGCCTAATCGCCAAAACTAAACCCTCCAGCTTCAAGCTATGCCCATTGTACGATGGACTTATTTCATCTTTTCTGGGTGAGAACCATGTCACATGCTGTTGCTTTGTATACCAGCACTTCACCACCACAACTTGCCGTCCTGGAGATACTTTGCTAAAGCTCTACCTACTGGAGCAGTCCATGAGGGAAGCATCAGATTCCAAAAGATGTTCTGACTCCAAAAAGGGACTCTCTTCCCAGTGATACCGTTCCTTCAATGCTCCTGCAGGAAGGGCCTCTCCTGTTGCCGGTACTGAGAAGGGGCCAGCAACTTCTTTAGGCAGCTGTCCTTATGCCTTCAAACTGAATTTGGCCTTGACTGGGAGTTCCGTGCCAAGTACTAGTGCTGCCTCCATCATACTGTGGCAGGGAAAATCTAAGCTGTGCTCTAAGGGTGATTCATGGCAGGGCCGCCCAGAGGATTCAGGGGGCCTGGGGCAAAGCGGGGGAGTGGACATAAAAAAAGGCACCACCCGCTGCGGCGCTTGTATTCACCGGGTGGCGCTCCCAGTCTGCGGCGGCGGGTCCTTCACTCACTCCGCGTCTTCGGCAGCACTGAAGGACCCGCCGCCGAAGACCCGGACCGCCGCCAGGTGAGTAGCCATAGTCAAGGAGAACCCAGCAACAATAGCAAGAAAACACCTCAAACTATTACGTCACATGGTATTGTGACACCTCTTGCCAGACTTCACCTCTGCCTTCTCCAATGCTGACTGAGGTCTGTTTACCAGCCCACCAAACACCATGTGGCCACTCATCTCATGAAACCAAATCCTATTTTATCCTCCCTAGACTGCTGGACAAATCCCCAGATGGTCTACCAAGGGGTACCATTCTGTACCCTAGCCCCATGGTGATACTTATTATAGTTGCCTTCAGAGCAGGCTGGGGAGCCAACATAAGCCACCTAATGACTCCATGCATACGGTCCTTCAAAGAGTCTGAAGATCTTTGTATTTTTCTTCCCTTTCTCCCTGACGGTCAGGTAGCCCCTTACTGGGTGAGACATTGACTCTCAGACCTGGTAGTTGCCGATTCTCTCCGCAGTCTACCAGAACTGATGACAGGTTTTCCATTCAGATCCCACATCTTTACACCTGACTGCTTGGAAGTTGGCTGGCTGAGTACAATAGACAGGGATTGTTCCACAAAGATCTCAGAAATCCTTATATTTTCCAGCGGGGCTTCACAACAAGGTCTCACCCCATTTCAAGCTTCTATTCCTAAAATTCTGGATTAAATATTCTAGTTCAAGATATCAGGCCACACCACCAGCTCTATCTGGGTCCATTTGGTTGCCATTTCAGCATGTCTCACACACCCCTTCAAACTTATGCAGGGTTCTCTTATCCCACAATTAAAAAAACTCTAAAAGGATGGGTTCATGCTTGTTTCCCAATTTGGGAGCCTCCCCTTTCCCCTTAATGTTTTTCTTACGGAGCTCCCCTCTCCCCATCCCAATCTCCCCCTCCCCGCCCCACAAACACTTACCCATGTGCTCTCTGCACCACCTCATACTCAAAACCACCTTTCTGGTAGCTATCTCCTCAGCTAGGAGGGTTAGCAAAATTCAAGCACTAATTGCAGACTCTTTTTATACTATCTGCCACAGAGATAAGCAGTGCTTAACTTGTAATGAAAGAGGTGCTGGGGCTCAAGCAATTTTTTTTTACATTCATAACTGATGTAACAAGCCCATAAGTGCCAGTGCTATGAACTGCCAAGCCTAGAGGTGCCAGGCTCAGCCCTGGCAAGTCCTGGCACAAATTAACCACTGGAGAGAAGGTAGTGCTGAGGCCCAAAGCTAAGGCCTGGTCTACACTAGGGGGGTGGGGATCAATCTAAGATATGCAACTTCAGCTACGAGAATAGCGTAGCTGAAGTCGAAGTATCTTAGATCGACTTAGAATCACTTACTTCACGTCCTCGCGGCGCGGGATTGACAGCCACCGCTCCCCGTTGACTCCGCTTCCGCCTCTCGCCGTGGTGGAGTTCCGGAGTCGACGGCAGAGCAATCGGGGATCGATTTATCGCGTCTACACTAGACGTGATACATCAATCCCTGATAGATCGATCACTACCCACCGATCCGGCGGGTAGTGTAGACGTACCCTAAGTTTCTTACCAAGATGGTGTCTGATTTTTATTTAAACCAAACCATCAACCTGTCCATTTTCTTCCCCAAACCCCACCCAAATCTGGGAAAATCTAAGGGCCACACTTTGGCTCAAGACCCCTTCATTATTGTTTAGACAGGATAAACCCATTCAGAAAATTTATTTGTGGCATTGGGGAAGGCTGTGAAAGTCAGTTAATCTCTTCCCAGAGGTTGTCCAAGACCTGGCATATATGTGAGTGTTCAGTGGAGAAGGGGTTGGACACTACAGAGGAACGCTTCAAAGGGCTTGGGGACTGGGGTACACCTACTGTTAACTTGCAAAGCGAAGGAAGAGCTGGCATTGCCCGGAGGAGAGTGTTTGGGTGGCTAACAGGCTGGTGATGTCAGGGAGCTGATACCCACTTAAGCACAAGCAATTCTCCGTTTTGCTGGAGGCAGGGGGGGTAACAAGGTGTGTCTCAGGACTGGGCACCCTGAGACCCATCAGACACACCCTCCATCTTTGCTTCTTTGGAATCCGTGTCTCCTGGGATTCTGAATTGGTGAAGGAACAAGAATGTTTGTGCCTGCTCTGCCCTTTTTGCCCTTGGGGGGCTATGAGGACAAGTTGGCCACAGGCATGGTCCCAATGGACACTGCTATTCAAAAGATTCCCGTTCCATATGTATGAGGCACATGCACACCGAGAATGGGATCCATGCAGACACAAACCTCTCAAAGAGCCACAGTTACTGACCAGTAAGTAGCTATTATTTTTCCTTTGGCACAGATACACATAGGTAATGAGTAAGGATATGATTTGCTCATAGAGGTCATGGATTCCATTACTTTAACAGATGTCCGCACCTGCTTCGGCTTTGGCTTCCACCCTGCTTGGGCTCCAGCTTCAGCCCCACTGTGACCATACCCTGATTTTGTACATTTTTACCATGACTGCTCCGTGAATTTTGCCTAATTTTACTGTGACAGAATCGTATCCGTGGTAATGAGGAAAACTCCTTCACTTCAGATAAAGGCCTATTTACTCAGTTTATGTAACTCAGCATTAAACTTTCCCACTGTATTCAATCCCTCCCTTTCAAATCCATGGAGCCAGTGTTGCTGCCACTGCCTGTCTTTTGCTTGCTGAACTGAAATCACAGAGTGAAAATATTTTAAACTGATGGGAAAAAAGAGAAGTTTTAATTCAGGAAAGCATCCTTATTCAGGAAAGGTGCTTCAGCAGATGCTTAAATTTAAGAATATGCCTGATGGTTTTCCTGACTCTGGGCCTAACAGTATAAATGTGCTTGGCATGCCTTCTGCTTAACAATGTATTGGTAACAAACAGCCTTTTCCAACCCTTCCTGAGCCTACCCTCAGAAGGTGTGTGTGTGGGGGGGGAACAAACATGTTGACACAGCAAATATTATCTTTACTCCAAGACAAAATGAATGTTCATTAGAGTCCAGTTCCAGTAACTTTCACATTTCTTTGTAGGGAAGTACTGATTCCTAATGCAGAACTGTATGAGGATGAGACATTTTCTGTTCTCCATTAGTACCACTCTTTTGCCACAAGATGGAGCAGTTTACAACCTAATGAAACCAAGGGTATTTCCAAAAGGAATGTTTAAGTATTCAGTAAGAAAATAATGATGAATTTTCCACTTACTGAAAGTACAATGAAAGATTAATGCAAATGTAAACATCTCTTGAAGATATTAATGGATTAATTCAGTTTTTGTTTCTAAGGCTTTTGGCAGGTAACTTTCCCTAATTGTTGAAATAATGTTGTGCAATAAGGCTAGTTTTCAGCAGACTCATTTCCATTTATAAATAATTTCTTTAAAGGCCCCTGAACCCATGAAATCACTTTCTCTTCTGAGAGATATGTAGGTTGATGTTTGAAACCTGACGTTGGAGCAGTGGAACTATAAGAACCACCACAAAGTTAAAAGAAGTAATCTCTTTTAAAACTGAAAGTAATATTAGCCTGCTGGTGAACAGACATGACCCCAATGCACCATTTCAAAAGAGCAGAGGGTTTTGTGAGGAGAGGATGAGTGCTGAACATATTTATTTTTAAAAGCCCTTGATAATTTCCCACAGATTTAAAAAAAATTCTTCTAAGCCTGTGGAAAAGTCATTGCTGCATCTCCTCTAGAGAGTGTTACTTTTAGATAGAAAAGGACATCTTCTAGGCTTCTGGGGGAAGTGTGGAACACTAGAGAAACCAAGAATGTAGCAAAAGAGCTACAAAGATTTTTGCTTGCTCCTGTTTCTTATACATGAAAAGGTTACTGTCTAATCTAATGATTTAAGACTGGTGTACAGCAACTGACATTCCATTCTTGATTCAGGTTGCTACTCATACCAGCAAAACCAATTTCATTCCAGGTTATTAAGGCTGGCCCACTGTCCTAAACATACGCTGTTGTGCCTGAATATTGGGGGCTCAAAGTCCAGAATATGATCTCCCAGACCACAGATGCTGTCATATACAGTATACCTATCTCATAGAGCTGGAAGGGACCCTGAAAGGTCATTGAGTCCAGCCCCCTGTCTTCACTAGCAGGACTAATTTTGCCCCAGATCCCTAAGTGGCCCCCTCAAGGATTGAACTCACAACCCTTGGTTTAGCAGGCCAATGCTCAAACCACTGAGCTCACTGAGCCAATGCTCAAACCATTATTCTGAGAATCCCTACGTGCCTAACTCACTGTTGAGAATTCCACTAGACAGCAGGGTGTGCAAGTCCATTTGTGATTCTAGCCCATATGTCTAGTATGATAAAGAATGATTGAATCTGCTGCATTTTTTGTGGAATATTTTGATGTTTATATAAACAGATTTGCAATGTTTGTTTTAAAAATGGCATAAACTTAATTCAGAATTTTGTGGTTCTATATCATGACAGACTTGCAAAACAAAGCTGAGTACTAATTTCTGGCAATTTAGCTAAGTAATAAGATGCATCAACTTTCTATCTCACTAGTGTAAGGCTTTTAATGTTGCCCTAGGATGTGGAAAGTTCTGCAATTAAATCTGCACTTTTACCTGTACAGTTAATTTCTTTCATAAAATTCTCATGCATATAGAAATTAATCATTACAGAAAGTATTTATTTATATAAACACTTTTGGAGGCAGGGAAAGGAAGCAAGTGGGACAATCAATTTTCTCAGCACAAAAAAAGTGGTTTTCAAATCGGAACGCAAGAACATAAGAACGGCCACATTGGGTCAGAGCAATGGTCCATCTAGCCCTGTGTCCTGTCTTCTGACAAAGGCAATGTATAGTATTTCACTTGTGATATTGTTTCAGATATCACCTTTTTATTCCATTCATGCTGACCTTTTAATCTATCACCAAAGTAGCTAGGTGCTATATATAAAATGAAAATTGCATTGATTCTACCTAAAAAAAGCTCCACAGATTCTGTTCAATCCTGAATGGGTTCAAGGTTTGGGGGTTGGCTGCTAAAAGGATGTTGCCAGTCATTCTGCAGCTCTTTCACTGGGGTATCTGCCTGTGCAAAGAGGTGAATTTTGCACTGTGTCCAAACATTGGCAAGCCTTGGCCACATCCTGATCTCCACTGGTCAGGAATGACACAGCCAAGGCCCTCCACTCTTCCCACTGATGCCTACGAGTCTCACCTTTGAGGTTGTTGGCACAGTCGGTTGCTTGTAGCTGCTGTGATTTGGTATGGAGGGAAAGACCATCACGAGGAGAAGTTAGTCTAAGGCAGGGGTCGGCAACCTTTCAGAAGTGGTGTGCCGAGTCTTCATTTATTCACTCTAATTTAAGGTTTCGCGTGCCAGTCATACATGTTAACGTTTTTAGAAGGTCTCTTTCTAGAAGTCTATAATATATAACTAAACTATTGTTGTATGTAAAGTAAATAAGGTTTTTAAAATGTTTAAGAAGCTTCATTTAAAATTAAATTAAAATGCAGAGCCCCCCGGACCGGTGGCCAGGACCTGGGCAGTGTGAATGCCACTGAAAATCAGCAAGGCCATAGGTTGCCTACCCCTGGTCTAAGGGCTTTGAAGCCAGAGCCAGCACTGTGAACTGAATCTGAAACTGATTAGAGATTCAGAGCAAAACCCAGAGTGTCTGAAGCAACCTCTCTTGTTCATTCTCCTTAGTAGACGACCAGTTGCAATTTCTATATGCCCTTCATGCCAGTCGCAGATAGTGCTCATTGCTGTAATCTAGGCTGGGAGTTTCAGAAACGCCTACGGCAATTAGGCTCATTGAAAGTCAGTGGGAGCTGGTCGCTTAAATCCCCTTCAGCTTGTATGGAGTTAATGGAGTTATTCAGGAATAGCTATTCCACATTAAATTCATACCCTTCCCTATTCTGTAACTATTTTCATTTGTAGACAAGTCACGAGGCTCCTTTGAAAATCTAGTCTTGAAATGACAAAAGCATGGATCCCTGTATCCAGATCTATGTCTGTGAGGAAGGGGGTGCGTTCTTTGGGTGGTTGAAGAGGGAAGCTGTTCCTAACCACTATAACTATTAGATATCAATGGAGAGAAATCCAATACAACCCTGCCACTGTACACTATCTTGACAATTAGAGGAAGATATCCTCAGAAGGTAACCGCAACCACTTCCTCAAAATAAGTTCCCCTTCATAGTAGCACCATCTCCACCTTGTCTGGATTTAGCTTGACGCAACCACTTTTTTGTTCAGCCTCCTGTTCCCCTCCACACACGGGGACAGCTGAGAGCCAATATAGACTGTACTTAAAGCACACTGCAAGTAAAGCTGTTAGAATAACTGCTTTTTTTGGTTTGCTGGCAGTCCTGAAAAATCAGGAAGGAAAAAGACATTTTGGGTTAACCTAAAATAAAAAATGTGAATTTTTCGGCAAACTGAAAAGTAAAAAAAAAATCATTTTGGCTTGAGTAAAACATTTCATGTAATTTTTGAGCTTTTAAAAATATTTTTTAAATAAAATTCAATAAATTTCTAATGAAAGGTAATTCAGAATGGAAACATTTCATTTAGAAAATATCGAAACAAAAAGTTCAGATTTTTTTTGGATTCTTTTAGGGTTTTGGGGTTTTTTACCCAAATAATTTTGTCAAAATGAATGTGTGAAATGTTTTCATTGACCCAAATCTGCATTTTTCAATGAAAAAAGTTTCAGACAAAATTGTTTGCCTAACTCTAATAGTGAATACTACTGACAACAAATAAATATGCAGTGTTGTTGTAGCCATGTTGGTCCCAGGATATTAGAGAGATAAGGTGGGTAAGGTAATATCTTTTATTGGAGAGAGACAAACTTTTGAGCATACACAGAGCTCTTCTCCAGGTGTAAGCTCAAAAGCTTGTCTCTCTCACCAGCAAAAGCTGGTCCAATAAAAGATATTACCTCCCCCACCTTGTCTCTCTAACAGATAAACAGGAATGAATATAGATAGGGTGTGCATCACGGCAGAATTAATATTCCTGAGGAAACATTAACTTTTTGAATTTCCTAACTTTCAGGTGCTTGATATTGTAACTGTCTTATTATTATTCATTATTTATATTCTGGTACAACTGAGAGGCCCCCATTTGTGGCCCCATTTTAGCAGGTGTTTTACCAACACATAGACTGTCTCTGCCCACAAAAAAAGGTACAGTCCCCATAGGCAAAACAGATGAAGGATATGACAACATACAAGCCAATGGGCAAGGGTGTTTTTGGCATTTGTCATGTTAAATACAAGGTGTTTTTGTTATTTTAGGGTCCTTGGCGAGAACTATATAATGAGATAGAAAAAAGGGGCTAGGGAAAGGGGTGGGCTTCAGAGCCTGAGCTCCAGCCCAAGCCATAACTTCAAAGAGCTGTCTACACAGCTATTGTTAGAGTGCTATCACTAGCCTTGCTAGCTGGAGTCTGTCGACCTGGACCATGCAGACATAACCTTATAGGTCTCCTCAGAATCTCCCCTTTTGCTTGTTCAAGTTACCTGACATTATAGGGGGAGGGGGATGGTAAGCCACTGAGGTTTTGTATATTTTAATGCAGTCAGATTTTGGACAAAGGCTAGAACTTTCCAAAGTGCCTAAGTGACTTGAGTCTAAGTCTCATTTACTTTCAATGAGACTTGGGCTCCTAAGTCACTTAGGCGCTTCTGAAAATTTTACCTGAGATCTGTGGATTTGTACATTTGAAGTTAGGCATTGATCCCAAATTGTCTAGGATTGTATTTTTCTTAATAGCCTTACAACTTTCAATAGATACAACTTTCACATTAATTGGGAAGAAGCTTTTTTATGTTGCTTCACTAGCATCACAGTGTCCAGATGGTCAATGGAGAAGCCTTCTTCAGTCATTTAAAAACATACTTAGACTATAAGCTCTTTGGGGCAAGGACTGTCTGTTTGTGCTGTGTTTGTATAGCGCCTCGCACAGTGGGGTCCTGGTACATGACTAGTTGCTATGGTAATATAAATAATAATAATACCTTGGAATTTTTGGGTCCACTCAATTACTCTTGGACTTTGCAAGGTAAAGCAGTAATATATGGTACTTAATAACTCAATGACAGTGTTTCAAATTGTTAGTATTAACATGTGCTAGATACAACTCCAAGTCAAAAGAGACATGCCCTATACCAGGGTGTCGCATTTCTATAGTCTTCTGTATCTTGGTGCTTGACTACACTACAAAAAAAGGCATCGCAACATTTACAAAACACTTTTGGTTGGCACTGAAGGTTGCACCAGCAATGCTAATACCTTTGCATTAACTTGAGCTGGTTTTGACAAAATTGCTTTTCCAATTAAACAAACATTTTTGTGGAAATTATTTTCTTGAGATGTTCCAGATTTTCACTGAAAAATGTGGTCAAAATTACCATTTTTGGAAAGTTCCAAGAAGATAAATGTACATACTTACCATGGCTCAGCACTGGCATGACAGTTTGGGATGTGGCTGAGAACCATTTCACTCAACCCAGGTATTTGAGGGAGACAGCAGATAGAGGAATAATGCTAGTAAAACAACAGAAAACTCACACATCCAGTCACTAGTCAAGCTAATCCCACTCCTCACAAAATCTTAGATCTCAAACACAGGTTGCAGTAACTTTCCCATTTGCCCCTGAAGTGGTGCACTTTTCTATCATAGTGCCTTTAGAGATCACCTCTCTCCTGGGGATGTTACTCCACGTGAAATCAGCTGAGATTCCTCTCTCCTTGGAATGTTACAGGTGAGATCAGCTGAGATTCCCATAAGGTGATGTGTTGCCAACTCTCATGATTTGATCACGAGTCTTACAATATTTGTTGCTTTTCTTAAAGCCCCAGGCATAGGCGTGCACAGCACATTTCATTAGGGTATGCACCCAGGGAATTTTTTTATTTTTTTTATTTTTTAAAGGCGAACATTTATTGAATCATAAAATCATATTACTCAATCATAAAGGACATTATTTTTATTCATCAAACAATCTAAAGAAACTAAAACTTAACTAAACTTAATTTTTTTTAAATTAACAACTAAACTTTACTTAAAAAATGAGACACAAAATACCAAATTTTTGCTGTAGTGATAACCAGGCGTATACAAAGATACAGTCAATTTTCCTGATCTTTATCTTTAACCAGATAAGGAGCTAACCCAAATTGACCAAATCAGATTAAGGTTTCTTCATCTTCCTGTCCTAGAGAATGAGACGTCGCTCACCAGCTCTTATGGACTTAAATTCCTCAACCACATCATTGTAATTAACTGACGAAGCCAATTCTTGTTCAATGTACAAAATCATGGGTGAGTCGAGGCGCTGTTGGGACATTGTACTTCTTAGTTTGTTTTTTACATGTGCTAGTTTCGAAAAGGCTCTTTCACATGAACAGCTTGTAACAGGTAAGACTGCAAAGCATTGAATAGATTCATAAAAGGCCTGGAATATGGAAGACCGATCCAATTCCTTTAGCTAATCAAGCCACTCTCTGGTGGTGTTCGTAGTGCTACCTTTTAGGAACAGATCCGTCATAACCCCGAAGCAATCCGACTTCAGCTTCCAACTCATCCAAGGACACTTTAAATTTGTTGGAAATGATTCTCATATATCCCTGCCAATGTCTAAGCTCAGCAGTTTTCCCATTGCAGTCACAATTTTACAAGTCTTCTGTTCAAATCGCTCGTCAATGCCAGTAATCATTGAGTCTAGGAGTGGGTAAAATGAAGTTATTCTCTCCTGCTCCTCTTTTGTATCAAAGTGATGCTGGGACTCAAACGCGTCATCAATATGAGTGGATGTTTTTCTCTTCTTAACTGGGGGAATCGATATATCATTCTCTACACACATTGTCACACTGTCATTGAAAATAGATTGAAAATATTCTGGGCCACTTCTCATCGCAGCCAAAGAGTTACGCAAGCTTTTCACCCCTGTCATTGCAGTAAGTAAGTTGAGATCTGGAACTTGAAGAGCCTTACTCACTTTTACCACCATCTGGAGAATAGGATGAATCATGTAAAGGGCAAAGATGAACTTGAATGAATTTAGTTCATGGATAAGGCCCCTGGCTTTTATTTTAGCATCAGCAAGGCAAGTTGTTTCGATAATCTCTTGTAAAATGATGGAGTAGTTTTGTTTTACAGCAGCCCCTGCTTCTGCTCTGCATGCCCATCTTGTGTTTGACAGTGACTTCAAAGTCTTCAACTGGGATCCTACTTCTTGTAAAATCTTCTCCATTACTGCATGTCGCACAGGACTCCCCTCCATGAAGGCATAAAGAGTCTGAATAACACCAAAAAAATCAAAGACAGTTCTGTTTTGTTTACTTGAAGTGCATGCATCTACTGGGATGAGGTTCAAACAATGCGCATAGCAGTGTACATAGAGTATTTCACTGTTTCTTTCTTTACATTTCATTTGAACTCCTGCAGTACATCCAGACATAGTAGCTGCGCCATCAAAACAGACAGACATCACTGATGACCAGTCAATTTTAAGAATGCCAAGGACGTCATTTAACTGGCCAAAAATAGACTGAGCATCAACTGTTCATAGTCTCTGAACAGACACAAAATGTTCAACTGGACTCTGTTTTTCATTGTCAAAATACCACACCACAATGGACATCTGTTCATGGTGTCCACAGTCAGTAATGTCGTCGGCAATTATTGAGACCATTTTTCCATTTAGTGACGACACAATCTTTTGTTGCACAACATTGTGCAAGGCCACAATTAAATCATTTTGGATGCAATTACTCAGATAGGTAGCGTTTCGAGGAGATTGTTGCACATGCTTTGCCATTACGGGATCATATTTTTGGAGCATATTGACAAGATTTAGAAATAAACCTCTCTCAAAACTGTCAGCTTTTTCATTGTGACCCCTGAATGGTCTCCCACCTTTTGCCAAACACAGAACAATGTCAATCAGTCGCTCCATTACACTTCAGTTATGGCACCGTTCTTCTTCTTGTTTAGACAGATAAGCCTGCTTGCCCTCATCCAACAATACATCAATATGTTTCCCTTCATTAAAACTTGACCATGAAGAACAGCTCAACACATGAGATTTTGACAGTTAGTGGTTTTTAAAACATTCGTTAGCCCTATGCCAGTTTCTGAATCCCTTATCAATAAATGCTGGATCAGTGTGACCTTTGTTTGCTGCATCATTAGAGGAGAAGAAACGGCAGTAAAAGCAAAATGCTGCGTCCTTTGATGGGCTATATTCTAACCACCTCTACTTTTCATACCAGTCGGACTGAAAACTTCTTTGTTTATTCCCCATTTTACTTCTAGGAAACATGCTCAATCTAGGCTGATAAGGACCTCTAGATAATCAAGACCAGCATTCTAATCTATTTTTTGGAATATCTCAGACCGGGTCATCAGATGGAATGTTTGATGGCTTTGAATAGGAACTACACTGACCTGAACTAAGAGACAAAGTCTGTTTCTGTTGGTCATTACTCAGTTTCTTGCACACACTGGAACTGGTGGCGGCATTATCTTCATGTAAGTTCTTAACCGAGGACTCCGAGGTATTTGCACTACTATCAGCACATTCATTATAATTCAGTTTGTCTGCTCCTTTTCTTATCTTAACAACGAACCGATCCATATTTTAAAATTAAAAGGGGGTATCATACGATTCAATTAAAATGTAAAGCCATGGGCTTGTTTTGCTATTTCAGTAGAGTACACATGACAAAGATTACAAACACAGTAGACACTGCGCTGGGCACACCTGATGCGGCCGCTTATATAGGTCAAATAATTTTCTAGAATAGTAGTCGGAAGGGGGAGGGGAGGACCAATGGTAATGCGGGGCCACAGTAGCGGGGAAGCATGCTGCGAGCGAACAGGGGCTTTCCATACATTTCTACAACATCTATATTGACTGTTTATCTGGTCAATTTCAGCCCCGCTGGAAGGTACTAATTGAATAAGGAAGAGGCTGGGGACCAGAGTTCTTGGGGGGGCTGAAATTGACCAGATAAAGGGTTCCTCTGCTAACTTCTCTCCAGATCTGGTCAATTTCAGCCCCGCTGGAAGAGGCTGGGGACCAGAGTTCTTGCCCTTTTAGATCAGCTGCGAGCTGGCTTTGTGTCTGATCAGCATAGCCCTGATCAGCCCTTAATTTTGGGTGCCGGGCTGGGTGGGGAGGCAGGGAGCCCTTACCTTGACGGAGCTGCCCAGAGGCAGGCGGCAGATCAGCCGATCTGCTGCCTGCCTCTGGGCAGCTCCATCAAGGTGAAGGCTCCCTGCCCCTGCCTCCCCACCCAACCCGGCAGCCAGCGCTTCCCTCCTGCCTGCCCCCAGCCCTGCAGCCTGCCCCCAGCACCATTCAAAAATATGTCATTTCATTTTAACGCGGCCCTCGCTAGAACGCGGGATTTCGCATGGCTCCCAAGTCTCGCGTTCTAGCGAGGGTCCCGCGTACTTTAAAACTAAAAGAGCGTATCATGCAATTAAATTAAAACACAAAGCCACTTTTCTTTGAGACATTAGGGTGCACACCTATGGCCCCAGGACTTGGAATCTGGAATATGAGAATCTCAACTTTTTTTTTTTTTTAAGTATGTTTCTATCTTGGTTGCAGAGGAAAGCTTGAGAACATGAACCCTAAATGCTCAAAAACCCAAAGACAAATAAATTCACTCCCAATTTTTTTATTATTTTTTAAATCTCATGATTTTTAAGCCAATCTCGTTATTTTTGTAGGCTGATTTCGGAATGGTTGAGAGTGGTAATACTGAGATAAGTCCCGAGACTTGCATGGCTAAGGGCAGGGTATTCCGTGCAGAGAGTCCTTGACTCTGGAATCAGCTTTTCCCCTTTGAGCTGACAAGCCCCCAGTTTGTTGACTTTCATGATTTGCTGCCTGGCCCGTTTATTTATTCAGGGTTCCCTGAAGAGATGGGCCCAGTGTATTTCCTTTGTAGAGATGAGGGTGAGAGTTGTTTTTATTGTATTGCTTTTTTTAAATGTGTGTATGTGTGTGTGTCCTAGAAATTGTGACAGGCACACTATGGAAATCAACAAGATAAATAAGGGCTTCCATTTATGTGAAACCCATGTCAGAGAGCTTATGCAGCTAAGATTGGCTTGTTTAGCCACAAACCAGTCCAAAAAAGGGACAGTTGATTCAGCCTTCCTGCTTATTTTTGGCAAACAAAGGACAAAGCCACATAACTCGATCAGGGATACTGCTCCAGATTTAGAAAACCTGAGGACTGTGCCCAACAGCTAGGCAGGTGCTGAGCTGTGATCACTGCTCCTAATTGATTAATGTGCATATGCTATTATTGCTATTCCTTTGGCTCCCCTATCCTCACCCCGACCCACTTCTCTCTTCCACCTGTTGTTATTATTATGACGTTATGAGCTTAAAGGGGAAGGGATTGTCATTTCCTATGTTTGTGCAGTGTCCAGCACAACAGGGTCCCCATCTGGCTGGCCCATAGGCAGTATTGCAATAAATACTTGGCACTTATGCAGATAGAGCTTTTCATCCATACATTTCAAAGCGCTTTATAAATAGATCAGTATCATTATCCCTATTTTACAGATGGGGAAACTGACATTGAGCGCTGAAGTGACGTCCCCAAGATACCCAGCAGGTCAATGGCAGAACCATGAATTGAACCCAGGTTTTGAGTCCCAGCCCAATCCTCTGTTAATAATAATCAATGGCCAAAAAAAACACCCTATGTTAATGCAGAGTTAAGGTTGCTTGGTGGTATGTTGTCCCCTAGCAGAACGCTGAGTTGAGCAAAACTCAAATATCTGAAAAAAGGTAAATGCACAGTTAAGGTTGCCCCTGCAACCTTAACTCTGCCCTCTTTCAGCTATGCCCCATTATGTTCTGTTACCACACATACCTTTAGTCTGGCAACTCCACAGTAGCTGAAATGCATCGGCTATTCACTTTCACAAGTGCATTATTTAGTGTAAAATTATTTACACTTTTACAGTATATTATTTGTATTGTGGTAGTTTCATTGATGATCAGGGCTCTGTTGTGCCCCAAATAGCTTATCATCCAATACCAAAATGCTTTATTTTAATATAAAGCTTATAGAACCAATAAAAAAGAAACAGGTCTATTGTACTGAGAGAAAAGAATATATGTTGTATAAAGAACTCACAAAAAATCAAAGCTCAATCTTATTGGATAGAAATCTGTAATTGTGTTGAAGGCACCAGACTTTTTTCCTTTAAATTTTCCACTTACCAGTATCATTAAAGAAATATGGCTGATATTTCACAAGATGAAACCCAGCTTATATTTATTATAATGCTGGCTCATCTCCTTAATCACTTGGCCATTCCATGTGTGTATATGTAGATGTCAGTTGTGCTGGATGTGGCTGCTAAATTTGTCATGCTGACACATTTTCAATAAGGCTGAGTGGAAAAAACCAAGACCACCTCATGTGGGAACTTTTACCAAACATTTCTTTGGAATGTGTGTGTTCACTTTAATAGGAAGCAAAGTAAGTAAGCAGATATATAAAGCAAATAACTGTTTAGTTCAAAGCATTCAACTGAGAGGTTCCTAGCTGTGTCAGTATTTAAAGCATAATGTAGAATGTAAACTGAGAATTACATATTTCTAGTGACACGGAGCAAAGCATTCTGGAATAATGCTGACTCTATACCTATACCTACAACCCAGTATTAGGATTAGGGAGGGTAAGAAGAGTTATGTACGTCCTTATAAGTTGCTTATGGTTTTAACATTTTAAAAAGACAGCTAAATGGAATTGGGCCAAATCTTGGGCCAAAAATGTAAGGATGAAAATATATTATATTATTATACTTTATAGGGGGTTTTTTCTTGCTGCTTCTTGAATTAACATTGACTAGTTTATGCATTTAAATGGATGAGTTTCATAGGTTTACTATGCAAACACTAGAGAGTCCTGTGGCACCTTTAAGACTAACAGATGTATTGGAGCATAAGCTTTCGTGGGTGAATACCCACTTCGTCAGACGCATGTAATGGAAACACTAATTACTTTATCAAAAGGAACCCTGTTTTCAAAGACAGAGAGTTTCACTAAAAATTCAAAGAGATCTGAGCTAATGATTTTAAGAACACACATTCAGAACTCTAGCACAGTTTATTTGGGTCTGACACAATCATTTTTTCAGCTTTGCTGGCCTCTTGCTTCCCTATGATATTTTCTGTCTTCCCCTGCCAACATCCATTGTTTATTAACTGTTGGTAGATCAAATTCAGTATACTCACTTAGTACGTTTTTCTCCTTGTCCTGCTTCTTTTCTCTCTCTATTCCTTATCCCTAGGTGACCTCATATGTTCAGATAGCCATCAGATCTATGCCAGTAACCTACTAATCTACCTTCCCTCATTGTACATTCTGATTCTTTCTGACATAGTAAATGTCCTGTTATCAGCTCAGGTTCAGCATGGCAAGGACCCCTTTCCTGTTCCTCCTTCACCCCAGTCATGCAGGCTCACTCCCTGTGTGATTTTTTTACTCCCTTCTCTCTGTTTACCTGCAAACCCAAGTTTGCCAAGTTGCCAAGTCCTACTGGTTCTTTCTCCATGCCATCTTGAAAATCTTGAAAATCTCTGTTGTTGCTGTGGCGCTAGAAATGCTTGTTGACACCTTTGTTATCTCTCTCCTGGACTACTGCAACCTGTACCTCACAGATCTCCCTGATTACCATTTCACCTCCCATCCACTCCACTCAGAATGCAGTCGCTAAAATTATCTTCCTTGTCTCCTTCTGAAACTGTGGCTCCCTGCCTTTGCACCCCTCCATTGGCTTCTTCGCAGGTCAAGCTGCTTGTCATTTTCAAGGCCCTGCACAAATCTGTCCCATCTATCTCGAATTTATTTCCATGCTCCCACCATGCCTTCCCTCCACCAGTGAATCACTTCTCCCTTCATCTCCTATCTCTTTCATCTTTATGCCTTCCTCCATACTTCCCCTTATACCTGGAATTTCTTCCCTATCCCAGTGTGGCAGGAGACCATTCATTCTTTCAAATGCCTTCTCAGGCCTCTATTTCAAGTCCTGGAGCTCTCTGGTATATTTGGAAGATGGGTAGCAAACAGGCGATCTGCCGATCCTTCCCATCCAGCACTCGACAGGCGCAAGAGCTCCAATTGAAAAAGTTCCTGAAGGAGGACCCTGTACCCCCCTGTACATCAGTCTCAGCCAACCAGCAGTGCCCCTCCATGCACATGCCTGGGAGTGGAGCCTTTAACATTGAAGCCCAAGGACTCTCCTGACAGCGCCCCCTGTGAGAGTAAGGGACACTCTCAGAGGCATAAGGGCAGACCCCTGCAGAGAACTGTCTGAAGAGTTTCTCCAGGTTGGGGGAGACGTCACATGTGGAATCCACAGAACCGGCGCCACTGAAAACCCCCAGACTGGAGGGCAAGGGGCACAAAAAGAGGGATCTGCCGGTACCAACAGTGACTGCTGTACCAAAGTGGAAGGACAGACTTTCGCCAGCCTCATCTACGAGTGCGGGTCCAGGCTCATTGTCAGTACTGCCTCGTTTACCCAAAGACCGTTTGGCTGCGACAGATGAGCCAGGTCCTTTAGACATCTCTGCTGGAACTCCCTGGTCTCCGGGCCACACAGAGACCTTTGTAGCACCAGAGGACATACTCCTCCCCTACTCACAGTCTCCACTCCTTTCCGGCCCTACCCTCCTGAGGGATGTCCTCACTCCAGAGGACGAATCGTTGCCAATGTCTCAGGAGCAGTTCCATCTGCAACCGTTGGTCAGGAGCGACTGCTGCTACCGACGGAACTGTCCTCAGCACTGGAGGAGTCAGAGGAGAGAGCTGCACCAGTATCTCCAAGGAGGCATAGGAGCCCCGACAGACAGTCAAGAGGCTATGCTTACCATGCCGCCAGGGACTGTTGGTATCGAGTCCCATGGGGCCCACCGCAACTGATGGATCCCTCCTCTGACCTAATTGGGGCCCTTAGGATCCCTCTGACAGGTGTCTGGACCCCTCTCAGGGGGTCATACCACTCCTCTCCTCTCATCAACTGGAACCATCAGTGCATGAGGAGGAAGAGCTGGAACCAGTTCTGCTGGTACTGACTGTCCCAACAGGGGCTCCCTCATCATCTCCAGATGACGGCATGACTCCTTAGTCGCCTTCTCCACCAGATGATTACAGCCTGTACCAGCAGCTATTGCAAAAGATCACTAATGATCTGCAGAGCCCATTAGAGGAGATCCAGTTTTAGAACATGATTAAGAACAGTGTGCTGTGTGGGTTCCAGCCTGGTGGCAGATATGGTTATAGGCTCCTTTGTGGATGGAGGAAGCAGTCTCTATTAAACCCCTCTGTGAAGGTGGCTTGTTCTCCTGGAAGCATGTAGTGTTCGGCAACATGTTAGAGATCACTGACATATTCCTTAAACTAAGGAAAAGAATTAGTATTTTCAGTGTTCACACTTAGTTTTTGACGCAGCTTGCATGCTGCATAAATCTGTTCTCCTCTCCCCCGCATAAAGCCTGTTTAAGAATCTAATATTTATTCTAATAAACATGAAGGCAGCTCCCTTTATCCATCTCTGTAGATAATACTCATCCCTTCACTGTGAAGACAGATGTCAAAAATTAAAACTGCTATGAAGAAGCCTAAGAAAATGTGTGCTTCAAAATGTTTATTACACAACCATTTAAAGCATCTTCTGAATCATGTCATTGCCCTCATTTCATTTGTTCCTTTGGTTCATTTTTTTCCCCTTGTGTCATTTTCCTCCTAAAACTGTTCTTGCTGCTTCCTTATTATTCAGATGTATAATTAGAAATCCATTATTATGTTTTATGGAGATGTAAAGTGTAGGAAGAAAGCAGCGTAACTACTTTCTACATACTGCATGCAAATTATCCACCTTGTGTATTTTGGCAGTGGCTCTGAATGTTCGGCAGATGTAGTTTTCATTTCCCTTGGAGCTCTGTTTACCCATTTTATTGCTAGTCATCAAGCAGAGCAGCAGAAAATCTAAAGAAGAGGGGGAAAACTTTCTATACAAGGAGCTTAATATGTGTGGATTGTAGCTTTTTGGCTGGAATGTATATACATTAATGAGCTGCACCTACACAATGATTTTCATGGCTATTATATATAATTGATGGCCGTAAAACACACGAGTAAGAAATATACCATAGAAGAACTGTCACTCCAAAATTACAATGGTTAGACTAGCATTTTGTAAGATACGATTTTAAATATTCTGCCAAAATAAAGTATACATGGAATAAAGGAGATGGAAAGACAGTGCGACTGTTTCCTTTGTATCTCAGCACTGAGAATTTAAAAACAGCCTGTTTCCTGAGCCTGCTTCCTCTAACTGAGCATATTTATGGCCTCATAAATGTCAGTAGTGCCTTGGTTACCTAGGTGGTTTGATGTACTTAGAGCCTGATGATGTCTTTTTCTGTTCACAAATGTGGCATTATAGTATCATTCATAATGTGCATACTGTATATCATGCCTTGTCTGCCTAAGTGATGTGATGTACACAAACGAACAAATTCTGGTCTCAGTTGTGTCTGTAGAACCTTGGCCCATTTTATGGATGTTCACTACAACTACCTAGTGCCTCGGCTGTGTAATGCACATATTACTTTATACTGGTGTTGGTCACTCTATCTGGGACAACTGCATGGAAATAGCTTTTACGAGACCGCAAAAGAGCAACATTTCTTCCACAATTACTTTCTTCTTTTCCTTAAGGTATTTGGAGAGGGGATGGCTTGAGGGGAAATAGGGTATTTGTTAATTGAGGTACTATGGAGCTATGGTATGTAAATGTATTATAAATGCACATAATGTATAGATGCACATAATCTGTGGTAGTGGATTTTAGTAGTTCAGTGTAAATTTGATTCCTGTGTTCTAAATGGAAGTGCAATGGGTGAAGTCCTCCTATGTATGGTTTAAAATGAAAATAAAGAAAGAATAATGTCAGAAAAATTTACTATCTGACTCTTTTTGTCAAAGGGGCATTCATGATAGCTGGATGCACCACAGATAACATATAGACTTTTGCCAAAATGAACAGTTCTTTGGTTTTTTCCTTAAGATGTAATTTCATGCATCTGACCATAACAATGCAGTATTTCAGAGTATTAGGGCATGTCTATACTTAGGGCTAAATCGGCACTGGTGTGATCAACGCAGCAGTGTCGATTTAGCAGGTCTGGTGAAGACCCACTAAGTTGATAGCAGAGTGCTCTTCCATCAACTTCTGTACTCTACCCCTCCGAGAAGCATAAAGTAAATCAATGGGAGAGTGTCTTCCGTTGACACAGTGCAATGTAGACACTGCTTAAGTTGACCTAAGTTACGTCGACTTTGATAGAGCAAAGGCTAGGTGTGGCTGAAGGGGAATGCTCAGGCGTACAGGGGGGAGCAGGGGCAAAGGCCTGTGGGGGAAGAATGCTGGGGGGGACCATGGGCAGTGGAAGCATGTGACCGTGAGAAGCAGACAGGGGAAAAGGAGGGCTAGTGAGGGGGAAATAGAGCTACGTAACAGGTTTGAAGGTTTGGAGAATGAGGAGGGGGTAAAGCAGGTGCTAGGTGATGGTGGGCGGGCGAGGAAAAAGAGAAGAGCATGTAGTCCGATACTAAAAGGGGAGGAGTCGATGGAGACGGCACCGACTTGGGGCCCGGGGAGGATACAGAAGGGCTTAAGGGGGACTGTAACGGATGATAGGAATGGGAGGAGCGTACAACCAGGGGGAACGGGAGATAGACTAGCAGAGCGCACTGTCACCAGGCAAAGGCAGGTCTATGTAATTGGAGATTCCTTACTGAGAAGGTTGGACAGGCCGGTGACCAGGGCCGATCTGGAGAACAGAAGGGTGTGCTGTTTACCGGGCGCTAAGATTCGTGATGTGGACCTGCGGTTGAAAAGGATCCTAAAAGGGGCAGGTAAGAACCCGTTGATCCTTTCATGTAGGAACGAATGACACGGCTAGATTCTCACTGGAGAGAATCAAGGGAGATTATGCCAGGCTGGGTAAGACGCTTAAGGAAATCGAGGCTCAGGTAATCTTTAGTGGGATTTTGCCTGTCCCTAGAGAAGGGCGGCCAAGGGGGGACAGGATTGTGATGTTAAATAGTTGGCTCAGAGAATGGTGTTATAAGGAGGGCTTTGGGATGTATGGCCACTGGGAGGTTTTCGGGGACAGAGAACTGTTCTCGCGGGATGGGCTCCACCTGAGTAGGGAAGGAAATAGATTTCTAGGAGGGCGGCTGGCGCATCTGATCGAGAGAGCTTTAAACTAGGAATCGCGGGGAGACGGTTGGGAGATGTCCGGGCACTCTCCACGCCAGACTTTAACATTGAGAGGGTGGACGAAGGGATAAAAACTGATATTGCCAGAGGGAGGGGTTTGGACATAAGGAAGAGGGGGGGGAGGTATACTAGACCGATACATCATACTGACGGTACGGTGTCCCTACCGAATTGGGTAACAAAGGCGAGAGAAGCCAAACGGCAAAAATTAGGATGTTTGTTCACTAATGCTAGGAGCCTAGGTAACAAAATGGAGGAACTGGAGCTCCTGGTCCGAGAATTGAAACCAGATATCGTGGGAATAACTGAAACGTGGTGGAACGGTAGTCACGACTGGAGTGCAGGTATGGAAGGGTATGTTCTGTTTAGGAAAGACCGGAACAAAGGTAAAGGGGGAGGGGGGTAGCCTTGTATGTCAATAAAGAGGTAAACTGTAACGAAAGAACTAGTAATGGAATAGATAATACGGAGTCTGTTTGGGCGATGGTCACGTTGGGGAAGAATAATACTAGAGCCTCCCCTGGGATAGTGATCGGGGGTGCTATAGACCGCCAGGATCTAGCCTGGATATGGATAGAGAACTCTTTAATGTTTTTAAGGAGGTCAATACTAGTAGGAACTGTATGATCATGGGAGACTTTAACTTCCCGGATATAGATTGGGGAATAAATGCTAGTAATAATCATAGGGCTCAGCTTTTCCTAGATGTGGTAGCTGATGAATTCCTTCATCAAGGGGTTGCTGAACCGACGAGGGGGGATGCTATTTTAGATTTGGTTTTCGTCAGTAGTGAAGACCCCGTTGAGGAAATGGTTATGGGGGACAACCTTGGCTCGAGGGATCATGAGCTAATTCGGTTCAAACTAAATGGAAGGATAAACAGAAATGCATCTGAGACTAAGGTTTATGATTTCAAGAGGGCTAACTTTACTAAATTAAGGCGGCTAGTTAAGAAAGTGGATTGGGCAAACATATTTAGAGATCTAAAGGCGGAAGAGGCGTTGGGATTATTTCAGGTTGAGGTTGCAGGAACTGTCTGAGGCCTGTATCCCAAGAAAGGGTAAAAGGGTTGTAGGTAGCAGTTTTAGACCGGACTGGATGAGCAAGCGTCTCAGAGGGGTGATTAAGAAAAAACAGAAGGCGTATAAACAGTGGAAGATGGGAGGGATCAGCAAAGAAACCTACCTTATGGAGGTCAGAGGGTGTCGGGATGCGGTTAGAAAAGCCAAAAGCCGGGTGGAGATAGATCTTGCGAAGGGAATTAAAAACAATAGTAAAAGGTTTTTTAGCCATATAAATAGGAAGAAATCCAAGAAAGAAGAAGTGGGACCGCTTAAGAATGGAGACGGGGTGGAGATTAAGGATCATCTAGGCATGGCACAATATCTAAACCAATATTTTGCCTCGGTATTTAATGAGGCTAATGAAGGGCTTGGGAATAGTGGCGGCGTGACTGATGGGAATGAAGGGGGGGGGTAGACATTACAGTATCCGAGGTACGAGCCAAACTTGAACAGCTTAACGGCAGTAAATCGGGCGGCCCGGATGACCTTCATCCTAGAATATTAAAAGAATTGGCGAGTGAAATTGCGAGCCCGTTAGCGATAATTTTTAATGAATCCCTAAACTCGGGTGTTGTACCGTTTGACTGGAGATTAGCTAATGTAGTTCCTATATTCAAGAAGGGGAAAAAAAGTGACCCGGGTAACTACAGGCCTGTTAGTTTAACATCTGTAGTGTGCAAAGTCATGGAAAAAATATTGAAGGAGAGAGTAGTTACGGACCTTGAGGTCGATGGCGATTGGGACAAATTACAACATGGTTTTACGAAAGGTAGATCGTGCCAAACCAACCTGATCTCCTTCTTTGAGAAAGTAACAGATTTTTTAGATAAGGGCAATGCGGTGGATCTGATATATCTTGATTTCAGTAAGGCGTTCGATACGGTACCGCATGAAGAATTACTGCGTAAATTGGAAAGGATGGGGATCGAAATGAAATTCCGGAGGTGGATAAAGAACTGGTTAAAGGGGAGACTGCAGAGGGTCGTACTGAAAGGGGAGCTGTCGGGTTGGAGGGAGGTTACCAGTGGAGTTCCTCAGGGTTCGGTTTTGGGTCCGATGTTATTCAATCTATTCATCGCTGACCTCGGAACCAAAAGTAGGAGTGGGCTGATAAAGTTTGCGGATGACACGAAGTTGGGAGGTATTGCCAATTCGGAGAAGGATAGGGATATCCTCCAGGGAGATTTGGATGACCTGGTAAACTGGAGTATTAGTAATAGGATGAAATTTAATAGTGAGAAGTGTAAGGTTATGCATCTAGGGATGACTAACAAGAATTATAGTTATAGGCTGGGGACGCACCTGTTGGAAGTAACGGACGAGGAGAAGGACCTCGGAGTCCTGGTCGATCGCAAGATGACTATGAGTCGGCAATGTGATGTGGCCGTCAAAAAGGCTAATGCGGTCTTGGGTTGCGTTAGGCGAGGTATTTCTAGTAGAGATAAGGAGGTGCTAGTCCCGTTATACAAGGCGCTGGTGAGACCTCATTTGGAGTACTGTGTGCAGTTCTGGTCTCCCATGTTTAAGAAGGATGAACTTAAACTGGAAAGGGTACAGAGAAGGGCCACTAGGATGATTCGAGGAATGGAAAGCCTGTCGTATGAAAGGCGACTTGAGGAGCTCGGATTGTTTTCCTTAACCAAAAGAAGGTTGAGGGGAGATATGATTGCTCTCTTTAAATATATCAGAGGGATCAATATCGGGGAGGGAGAGGAATTATTTCGGCTCAGTGCTAATGTGGATACGAGAACAAATGGATATAAATTGGCAGTTGGGAAGTTTAGGCTTGAAATTAGGCGAAGGTTTCTGACCGTCAGAGGAGTGAAATACTGGAATGGCCTGCCGGGGGACATAGTGGGGGCAAAAGACCTCTCCGGCTTTAAGACTAAGCTTGATAAGTTTATGGAAGGGATGATCTGATAGGATAACTTGATTTACCCAATAGGTCAATAATGTGCCACCTGGGAGTTAGTACCGATTTTAAATGTTGGGATATTGGGAGTCTTTTCCTAAGTGTCAGGATAGAGAATATTGGCCGCATGCTCGGGGTTCAGCTGATCGCCATATTTGGGGTCGGGAAGGAATTTTCCTCCAGGGTAGATTGGCAGAGGCCCTGGAGGTTTTTCGCCTTCCTCCGCAGCATGGGGCAGGGGTCGCTTGCTAGAGGATTATCTGCTGCTTGAAGTCGTCAAATCATGATTTGGGGACTTCAACAGCTGAGTCAAGGGTGAGAGTTATTTCAGGAGTGGGTGGGTCAACTCTTGTGGCCTGCATCATGCAGGAGGTCAGACTAGATGATCATAATGGTCCCTTCTGATCTTAAGTTCTATGATTCTATGACTTCAGTTACGTAAATTATGTAACTGAAGAAGCGTAACTTAGGTCGACTTACAGCTTTAGTGTAGACCAGCCCTCAGTTCCCTTTCAGTGGTGGAAAGAGGAGAAAGCAGATTTTAGAAAACCAAACAGCACCATTCACTTAATGCTACAACATTCACCTACCATATTATAAACATAAGAATTAAGGATGACTGTTTCTTTTTTCACTGGACTATTATATTTGTATTAACTAGTTTGCATTAGTAATGGCACGTAATGAAAGCCTTTTCTTTGGGAACTGAAACTATGCTTTAGTTTTGAGGGAGGGAGTTGAATTGCTTGGATTGATTTGGAACCCCAAAATTATGTAAGAAAAGAAGGATGGTCCAGTGACAGGTTTCTAGTCTGCGACTTAAGAGACCAAGGTCCAATTCCTTGTTCCATCTGCAGACTCCCTGTGTGATCTGGGGCAAATCACGCCGAACCGGACTCTCAGCTGGAGTTAATCAATAGAGCTCCAATGAAGTCAATGGATTTGCACCAGTTGAGGATCTGCCCCTTAGCCTTTCTGGCTTCAGTTCCCCATCTGTACAATGAAGATCAATTGAGTACTTCCCAACCTCATAGGACAATTGTGAGGATAAATGAATGATTGAAAGGTGGTCATATACTACAGGAATGGGGGTGATAGGTAGATATGTGATAAAAGATGTCAGTGAGGTAGAACGGGCTTTCTTCTACTTGCAGGTGTGTGTCTTGTATTTTGGCTTTTTTGCATAAAAGGGAACTATGATGCCTTCTTTCTCATTAGAGAAATAAAGGCACCTCGAGGACCTTTACGTGATTCCTATAAAGGAGTAGAAAATTAGGAGAGTAACTTGATGAAAATAGCAAGATCCATTATCATCCTCCTTTCAAACCTGCTTTTTCTTCTTTTTCTAAGAAAAAATGTGCACTGAGTGAAAGGTAATAAATTCACAGCCTTGGAGAGTAAAGTCTTTTATCCATGCACAGGACAGGCATAGCACAGATGGCACTGCAGGCTACCTCATACCACTCTGTTAATGTGCCTCATCTCTGGACTAGAGGGAGCATCTCCCAGGGTAAAGCATTGTTAGATTTGCATGTCATTCCATTTGTTCTCTGCAGACTGAGACTAGTGATTGGTGAGCTTTAAAGATAAACATCTAAAAATGTATATATCTGTCTGAATTAATCTCACCCTTAGAAGATGGCATCTTTGTGGTGGGTGTTCACAGGAGTCGCCCTTGCCTCTGATAACGGCAGTCTTTGCGAAGCCTCTCCCCAAAGCTAGGCTCTGAACAGCCTTATCTTCAAAAGGAAGCTGCCAGAGCAAGAAAAATATCCAAAGGGGTGGAAGGATAGACTCCAGAGGAAAAAGTAAAGTGCTAAACATGAGTAACTTGGTGGGAGGAGGTACAGTCTGCAAATATTTGAAGGGCATGAACACAAGAGTGGCTAAACTCTGAGGAAGGAGAGAAATTATTTACAGTAATCAATGGGTGCAAACCTGGATGAAATTATGAATAGGAAAGGTTAGCCTGAATATCATGACAGATTCCCTGAATGTTAGATCCATTGTGTGACAGTGCCCTGTAGCGGGGTGGTCACCCGCTCTGGCCCAGAAGGGGTTAAAGCCAGCCCTGGGACAGGGCTGGGAAGGAAAGCCTGGACTGATTGGGGAAGCAGCCGCAGCTGGGCCACGCCCCAATCAGGCCCAGCTGGTCCCTATAAGAGGCTGTGAGCCAGAAGCCCAAACAGTCTCTCTCTAGCTGTAGAGGGAGATGGGCCTGGCTGCAGGGATCTAGAGACAGGGTACCTGAGTAGAGCAGGGCTGGGGAAAGGCAGAGGAGCCGGGGAGCTCCAGCCCAGAAAGCCCCAGGCTGCGGCCTAGCATAAGGCCAAGAGGTACTGGGGGTTGCAGAGGGCAGCCCAGGGGTAGGCCAAGGCAGCAGGTCCAGACCCAACCTGGCCTATGATGAGTGGCTGCCACTGCCCGGCCCCAAGGAACACGGCCCAGGGCAACCCAGGAGGGGCTTGCCCAACGAGGGACAAAAGAAAGGTGCCAAGGTCCGGGGCAGCACGGATGCGGGATGCCTGCTGGGGCTGCCGGGCATATAAAGAGGCACTGCCCCCTCAGAAGAACTGAGGTGACGCCAGAGGAGGTGCCTGTGGGCCCAGGAGGGTCAGAAAAGGAGGCAGCGGCCGGGACGGAGGGGACCCCGAAAGAGGTCGGGACCCAGACCGTTGCCAGGACCACCTTCACCCGGGAAACCCCAACAGACTGGGTCCAGCAGGAGGCTGGGACCCAGGTGGGGGTGGACAAGGTGACTGTGGGGACCCAGACCCTGAGACAAGAGGGCCTGGGGGACTCAGACCTGTGGGCGCGGCTAGAGGCCGCGGAGTTGGCCCGCAGGAAGGCCGAAACCCAAACCCGGGAGATGGCCCGGGGTTGGGAGGCCACAGAAAGGAGGTTGGCGGGCCTGGAGGGCTAACCTCAGGCCAAGAGGCCCCCCTTCCCCCAAGGGTGGGGGTTTTGAGGAGGGGGGTGTGTAGCGGGGTGGTCACCCGCTCTGGCCCAGAAGGGGTTAAAGCCAGCCCTGGGACAGGGCTGGGAAGGAAAGCCTGGACTGATTGGGGAAGCAGCTGCAGCTGGGCCACGTCCCAATCAGGCCCAGCTGGTCCCTATAAGAGGCTGTGAGCCAGAAGCCCAAACAGTCTCTCTCTAGCTGTAGAGGGAGATGGGCCTGGCTGCAGGGAGCTAGAGACAGGGTACCTGAGTAGAGCAGGGCTGGGGAAAGGCAGAGGAGCCGGGGAGCTCCAGCCCAGAAAGCCCCAGGCTGCGGCCTAGCATAAGGCCAAGAGGTACTGGGGGTTGCAGAGGGCAGCCCAGGGGTAGGCCAAGGCAGCGGGTCCAGACCCAACCCTGCCTATGATGAGTGGCTGACACTGCAGTCTGCCCCAGGGCGCAGGGGCTAGTTGGTGACTGGCAGTAGCCTACGACTGAGGCAAGGTGGGGATAGTGGGTGGAGGGTTCCCCTGGGAGGGGGGAGACCCAGAGAAAGGGGCACCGGGGTCCTGGGAGGGACACAGGCCAGTGGCAGCCGGATCACCGGCCTGCAGAGGGCGCTCCAGACGCTGGGAGAGCTAATTCCCTGGACGACCAGCAGGAGGTGCCGCAGGGGTGAGTCCGCGCCCGCTTACAGCCCCTATAAAGCTTTATGGAAATATGCTTATGAATGTATATATGACATAACTAGAATGTGTTTTATGCTACATATGCCATGTAACATATCTCTGTAAAGGTTATGATCTACTGAATCTATTAATCCTATTTGTATGCATGTGTCGTTGTATTCGAAGTTATGAATATTGGCTGTGTACTTGCTTGATTTTTAAGTAGCCTTTGTAAAGCATTTGGTCAGCTCCTTGAGAAAGGAATGTGCAAATTAAGTGCCCAATCAAGAAGCACTTAAGGGACAATGGATCTTGGAAGGCTCCAATCCGCCTAAGAAGTCTACATGAGGACGTTCAAAATAGAATGTGAGCAATGGCTGCTGCCTGTAAAAACTGAGTAATGCATGGACATGTGACTTGCCCAGGTGACTCCAAAACTCCATCTTGGAGCTGGACTTTGTATAGGAGAAAGGAGGGGGTCTCCACCCACAAGAGAGTCTATTTAAGCCCATGGAAGACCCCTCCATTTGGTCTTCAGCTGGCTAAAGAGAGAGCCTCTCCACCCCCCAGGATACCTGAAAGAAATTGGAACAAAGGACAGTAACTACAGGGGGTGTGAGTGATTGCTGGACCCAGACTAGGAGGAGACTAGTCTGTAAAAAGAAGCTTACTGGAATTCCTCTAAGGGTGAGGTTTTTATCTGTACTCAGTTTTCTTACTGTATTAGACTCAGACTTGCGTGTTTTATTTTATTTTACTTAGTAATTCACTTTGTTCTGTCTGTTACTACTTGGAACCACTTAAATCCTACTTTCTGTATTTAATAAAATCACTTTTTACTGATTAATTAACCCAGAGTATGTATTAATACCGGAGGGGGGGGGGGGCAAACAGCTGTGCATATCTCTCTATCAGTGTTATAGAGGGCGAACAATTTATGAGTTTACCCTGTATAAGCTTTATACAGGGCAAAATGGATTTATTTGGGGTTTGGATCCCATTGGGAGTTGAGCATCTGAGTGTTAAAGACAGGAACACTTAAGTGGCTTTCAGTTAAGTCTGCAGCTTTGGGGCACGTGGTTCAGACCCTGGGTCTGGGTTGGAGCAGACTGGCGTGTCTGGCTCAGCAAGACAGGGTGCTGGAGTCCCAAGCTGGCAGGGAAAGCAGGGGCAGAAGTAGTCTTGGCACATCAGTTGGCAGCCCCAAGGGGGTTTCTGTGATCCAACCCATCACACATTGGCTGTGGAATAATCTCCAAGGGAAGTGATGGACATGTCATTGACTGGGATATTTTAAAATGGTAGTATGCAATGTTGCACTGGAAAGGAGATAGACTAGATGACTTACTAGGCCTAACTCGCCTCTAAATTCTCTGAGTGAAATATAACCATGTAAAGAAATTCTGGCGTGCTTTTATCAGACATGCCCACTGACTGGTGAAATCCCAGCTCTTGTTCTAAATTATATGTAGATAATGATTTACGATAATGAACCACTGGAACAATGTGCAGGCCAAAGGTTGATCCAGATGAGGTGAGAGATGCTGATGACTGCAACATAAAAGCATGTAGCAGTGGACTTGTAGAAAAGGTGAGTGCTATGATTTATGTTTTTACCTTCGGTGCTATTATCAGGCTAGTTGTGCACCTATCCTAAATCTATTGATTGTTGTTAAGCATAGTTTTGTATACGGCCTCCATGGTTAAAATGGCAGGCTTCTTCTGTTCCCCTACTGAATAATACTAACACCTTTCTAGCCTTCTATTTTAAGCCTCTTCACCTTGATTTATTGAAGTAGCTGCACATCTCTCACTGCCACCAAGATCAAGTTGACATGTCTGAATTCCTTAGAATTCTATCTAGCGTGCAGAAGAACCACATGAGCATGGTTTGGGGTTTTTTTTTCTCCTCTTCCTTGGGATGGTTTTCCAGATGGACAGAAGGAGATTTCTCAATGTATTGGTCACATCCTGTTTAGCCAAGCATGTGTAGAGCTCAGTTGTTGCAAGGACTCGGAACTTTCCTTCTTCCCTTTGCAGGACTTGTTCTCTTAATGGCTTATTGGTACAGTTTGCTCAGCTAATAAGTTAAAAGATGTTGTTTTTAATGTAAACAAATGTAAACTGACTTTCAGATCCCAGTTTGTCTGGGTTCTATACTGCTTGTGCAACATCGCCACTAATAAGGAATCTTTAGGCCAAATTCTGCCCTCCTTTACATTTGTGCTACTCCAGTGTCTTCAAATTCTGCCCTCAGTTACACTTCTGCAACCCCATTGCCTTCAGCTGAAGGGTTGGCCCTCTAATCCTGCAGACAGCCTCTACACTTGCACTTCTTGAAGTGAGTAGCTCCATGTTCACCTTTGGGAACCTATTTGCAAGGCTAGGGTCTGAGGCCTTGTCTCTGCTGGATGTTTGCCATGATTACAGCCGTTAGTGACTAATCAATGGTGTAGCTGAACTGGTGAGAATCACTAAACAAGCAAAACTGCTGTTTGTGTTGGTGGTAGGGTGACCAGATGGCAAGTGTGAAAAATCGGGACGGGGTGGGGGGTAATAAGGGCCTATATAAGAAAAAGCCCCAAATATCGGGACTGTCCCTATAAAATCGGGACATCTGGTCACCCTAGTTGGTGGCTCTTAACCTTGCTTGAAAGAGAGAGCAGAATTTGAAGACAGTGGAGGTGCAGATGGGTTGCATCAGTGCAATTATATTGCAGGCTGGCCACTCATGGCTGCAATTAGGCAAATCCCCAGTGTGGACAAGTTCTGTTGGTGTGTGAACCAGAAAGAATCCAGCTCACTGTCCCATAACCATGTTGGCTCTGCAGTGCCAACAGCTGTAAAGACTAATACAAACTACAGTATTTTTAAATCACTAAAGTAAGTAGCTACAACTCTGGATAGACACAGGAAGCAGGTGTCATTTTTACATAGCTACTTTTCAGAGCAAAATTGCGCTTTAATGATCATTTTTAATTTGAAGGCAGTACTGTGTTAAAAAAAAAAATCGAAGTGTTTTTAAAATTCATTTGATCCAGCTGGAGCTTGCACTTCCTCTTTAACTTTTTCTTTTATTATTTAAAAATCTTAATTATCTGAGACAAAATTGGTAAGGAAATGTGCAGAATCTGGGGATTCCACAGAGCTCTATCTGCAAACACTCATGCTATTCACTGTTGCCAAATAGAAATGTGCCAGCATTGAAATACCCACCCACTCCCTCCTGCTGCTGCAGTGAACTAATAAGCACATTGACTACATTCATTTAAAGAAAAATGCTGTTCTTTTAATCTTTACATTCTGTAGGCTTTAGATTTCTGATTGTGAGTAATGTCATGTTTATCACACATCAGATGGTGCAAAAGCTACTTGACACACCTCAGTGCATTAGGTATTTTAAAAAATGCTTTAAGGGTGCCAGCCAGTGGAAGTAGCAGAATATCATCATTGCCTGCAAGTTGTCATATACCTTTTGTGTGCCAGTATCAGAGTGAATGAATCAGAGGCCTCTGAAATCAGAACTGATTGTTTGTTTTTTGTTTTTGGGGGGGGGGGGGGGAAGAAGTGCTAGTCAGGTTCACCAGTTGACCTCGATAATCCTGAAGCCAGCTGCTCTAATAATAGCAGACAAACTTATTCAACGTCTTCCACAATATTTCCACACTAAATCATTCTGACAAGGATCACATTATATCTACACTGATGTATAAAATTATATGTTTAAATTAAGACTGGATGACTCTGACAGAGGTGGGCAAACTACGGCCCATGGGCCACATCCAGCCTGTGGGACTGTCCTGCCTGGCCCTTGAGCTCCCGGCCGGGGAGGCTAGTCCCCGGCCCCTCCCCTGATGTCAACCCCTCCGCCGCAGCCTCAGCTCACCGTGCCACCAGCGCTCTGGGTGGCGGGGCTGCGAGCTCCTGCCGGGCAGCGCGGTGGCACGGCTGGCTCCAGTCCTGCTGCTCTGAGCAGCATGGTAAGGGGGTGGGGAGCGGGGGAGTTGGATAAGGGGCAGGAGGTCCCGGGGGGCAGTCAGGGGACGGAGCGGGGGCAGTTGGATGGGGCAGAGGTTCTGGGGACGGGGAACGGGGGGTTGGATTAGGGTGACCAGATAGCAAGTGTGAAAAATTGGGACAGGAGATGGGGGGGGGGGTAATAGGAGCCTATATAAGAAAAAGACCCAAAAATCAGGATTGTCCCTATAAAATCGGGACATCTGGTCACCCTAGGTTGGATAGGCGTGGGAGTCCCGAGGGGCCAGTCAGGGGGCAGGGGTGTGGATAGGGGTCGGGGCAGTCAGGGGACAGAGCGGGGGGGTTGGATAGGGGGTGGGATCCCGGGGGGCGGTTAGGGGCGAGGGTCCCAGGAGGGGGCAGTCAGGGGACAAGGAGCAGGGGGGGTTGGGGGTTCTGAGGGGGCAGTCAGGGGGTGGGAAGTGGGAGGGGTCGGATAGGGGGTGGAGGCCAGGCTGTTTGGGGGGAGACAGCCTTCCCTACCCGGCCCTCCATACAGTTTTGGAATCCCGATGTGGTCCTCAGGCCAAAAAGTGTGCCCACCCCTGCTCTATGAAGATATATTCTAGTTCAAACACAAGTTGATGGTCTTGACTGGGTGAAATTCTTTGGGCTGTGTTATGGAGAAGGTCAGACTAGATCAGTGGTGTCAACCAGGGATACCCCTGGGGGTACGCAGAGGTCTTCCAGGGGGTGCATCAACTCATCTAGGTATTTGCCTAGTTTTACAGCAGACTGCATAATAAGCACTAGCTAAGTCAGTACAAACTAAAATTTCATACAGACAATTGCTTGTTTCTACTGCTCTATATACAGTACACTGAAATGTAAGTACAATATTTATATTCCAGTTGATTTATTCTATAAATACATGGTAGAAAGGAGAAGGTAAGCAATCTGTCAGTAACAGTGTGCTGGGACACTTCGTATTTTTATGTCTGATTTTGTAAGCAAGTCGTTTGTAAGTGAGGTGGAACTTGGGGTACGCAAGGGGGTACAGTAGTCTGGAAAGGCTGAGAGCCACTGGACTAAATGATCATAATGGCCCTTTCTGACCTTAAAATCTATATCATGTAAACGTCACATGTATGTGAAAGCTGGAGCTGGGCTGATTCATTATTTATAAATGTTTGTTGACTAGGATGAATTTCAGGATGTATGAGGAGCATATTATTTGACTGATTTTTAAGTTATTCAGCAGGCTCGGGACTTGAAGCTCAGAGAAGCCCGCTCCTTCCTAGGTGCCTGAATCGCAGCCTAGAAATCCTGTTCTTCTTTTGCTTCATGTTTAAACATACAGCTTATTTGGGGGGCAAGGATCAGGTGGGTTCCAAGACACGCTCTGCTGGGGTGTGTGTGTGTGTGGGGGGGGGTCCCTGGCATACAATGCAAGTCAGTGAGCCGGGAGAAGACACATTTCCCCCCCGCCCAGAGCAGGGAGCTGGGATGAGTCATGACCGGCCTCTGGCTCTTCTCCCACCGCCCCCGAGGATCGCCGCCCTCTCCCCGGCAGCTCCCTTGCTGTTCAGTGGGAGGCTGGGGAGCGCCTGGAGGGGGCGATCTCCCCCTGCCCGGGCGCTGGCTGGGCCACTCCGTGCTCAGGGGACGCCAGCTGTTCTCAGGGTGGAAATAACCCCGCAGCTTGAGCGGGCGGCTGAGCTCCGGGCTCGCCCGCCGCAGCCCCTCCGCCGCCTCTGGCCGCTGCGTCCCTGCTGCACCGGGGTAAGTGGCCTTTGCCTGAGCGCCGCGAGTTGGCTTTTGTAGGGGGGTGGGTGAAAGGGCTGCTGAGGTGGGGGGCTGCCCCCCTGAAGAGCTTGGCCCGGGGGTGGGGCTGCTTGTGTCACTGCCCGTGGGCGGGTTTAATCTCCCTTCTCTCCAAGAGGAGGTTGAGCAGGCGGCCCTGCAGCGCTCAGGGCCAGCGTGGTGTGGGTCTGCCCCCTCTGGCTGGGGGAGGTGCTCAGAAGTGGCTGTGGTCCCTGGGGCAGGGGCAGCAGCCTGGCGGGTGGGCCTGAGCGCAGGCACTCCTGCCTCAGAGCAGAAACTGTGCTGAGCCCCTACACACACAGACCCTCCCCCTGAGTGATCCGTCCACGAGGAGCCGAGGATCTCCCCCGGTCAGTACCCCTCCCTCCTTTCTTAGTGGGGTAGTGCAAAGGGAGCCCCGAGTTTGATCATTAAACTGTTTTTCTTCTGCTTCTAGTGCCAGCTCTTTAAAAAAAAATCCCATTTAACTCAATAATAAACTAGATAACTATGGAGGGTGAGGACAAGGACGGGCACTCTGGAAGTTTTCTGTCCTGTACATTTGTTTTCCTCCAGTCACTAATGTTGGACAGATCTAATGTTAATACTGATGAGAAGAGAAGTTAGTAAAATGAGGACCAATGACAGGTCAGCTGTTTGCTGTGGATAACCAACCCTTCCATGTGTTGCAGTAATTATCTAAAGTTTTCCATAGCTTCACGGTATAAATTACGTCTTTAGGGGCCTAATCCAAAACCCTATCTCATGACCTAAATGAGCTTTGGATAGGTCATGCTGACAAGAGCACATCTTATCAGAGTAATTTAATACCTATCACTAAAAATGCACATTCGTTGTTAATTTATACCCCAGTTCTGTCACTCTCACTCATAGGCACCTGAAGATGCGATGCCTTTGAAATTCCCACCAGGTGCATCCTCAGGTGTCTAAAAACCTTAAAAGGTCTGACCCTAACTCCACTAGAAGCGGGAACGGCAAACCGCAGCCACTAGGAGCTGTGGAGGGCTGTGCCTGCAGATGGTCAACGTCAGCAAAATGTCTCGCGGCCCGCAATCAGATAACCCTGATGGGACGCAGGCTCCCCACGACTGTAACTAGAAGATTGTTCTAGAGTGTTTAGCAGAGTGAGGAGCCCAGGAACTCCGGAATCCTAGTCTTGGCTTTGCTATTGTTTTAAACTGTCCACTTTTTCCATCTGTAAAGTAGAGATAATACCTAAAATCTAACCCTTTAACAAAAATCCTAATCCCTTCCCCTCAAATGAAAAAGCAAACTGCCAGAATTTATGGAAGGTGAGACTTTGTCCCCATTTTCTTCTTGCCCCAGCCCAGCTGCAAACTGGCAACATGCTGGTGCATGATGGAAGCAGCACCATAGTATCTTTAGTGACCATGAATGGTCAGAAGCTGTCAGCCATTTCATCTGAAAGAATTGGCATTTATATTTGGTACTTCTGACAGCAGGGCCGGTTCCAGGCACCAGCTAAGGAAGCAGGTGCCTGGGGTGGCCAATACAAAGGGGCGGCACGTCCGGGTCTGTGGCGGCATTTCGGCGGCGGGTCCGTCAGTCCCTCACTTCCTCTTTGAGCTGCTGCCGAAGTGCTGCCGAAGAGGAACGGAGTGAGTGAAGGACCCGCCGCCAAATTGCTGCCGAAGAATGGAGCGGCGCAATTGAGCTGCCACCGAAGTGCTGCCAATCGGCTTTTTTTTCCCCCCACCACTTGGGGTGACAGAAACCTGGAACCGGCCCTGTCTGACAGAGCTGTGCTGTCAAATCATATGGATGTTACTGATACTTGTCCTAGGTGTGCATGTTCCGTAGAGCAGGGGTTTTCAACCTTTCTTTCTGAGCCCCGCCCAACGTTCTCCAAAAACACTTCACGGCCCGCCTGTGCCACAACTGTTTTTCTGTATATAAAAGCCAGGGCCAGTGTTAGGGGCAAGCAAGCAGGGAAATTGCCTGGGGCCTCATGCCACAGGGGGCTCTGCAAAGCTAAATTGCTCAGGCTTCGACTTCAGCCCCAGGTGGGGGGGCTCGCAGCCCTGGGCTTCAGCCCCACATGCCGGGGCTTCGGCTTTCTGCGCGGGGCACCAGCAAATCTAATGCCAGCCCTGCTTGGTGGACTCCCTGAAACTTGCTCGTGGCCCTCTAGGGGGCCCTGGGCTGAGAACCGCTGCTGTAGAGATCTCCCATCCAAGAATTGTACAGCAGCCTCAGCTCGGCTTGCGAGATCTTGCTGGATCAGAGCAAAGAGACGGTGGGATAACTGCAGTCAGTAGTGCAGTTCTTTAAGTTGCTTCTTTGCTAAGGTATCTGCTGCCACTGAATTTTGTTCTCTCATGCTTCTGGGCTCTCTACTCCTGTGTGCTCTGTCAGTGGCTCTCAACCTTTCCAGACCACTGTATCCCATTCAGGAGTCTGATTTGTCTTGTGTACTCCCAAGTTTCACCTCACTTAAAAATTACTAGTTTACAAAATCAGACATAAAAATACAAAAGTGTCACAGCACATTACTGAAAATTTGTTTACTTTCTCACTTTTACCATATACTTATAAAATAAATCAATTGGAATATAAATATTGTACTCACATTTCAGTGTATAGTATATAGAGCAGTATAAAGTTATTGTATGAAATTTTAGTTTGTACTGACTGCACTAGTGCATTTTATGTAGCCTGTTGTAAAACTAGGCAAACATCTAGATGAGCTGATGTACCCCCGGAACACTTCTGCATACCCCTAGGGGTACATGTATCCCTCTTTGAAAGCCACTGCTCTGTGCTACAGTCAGGGAGTAGGGGTATCTAATGAATGGCTGTGGGGGGGCATGGATCAGCTTTCATGTCGCACTCCCCATCAGTACCTGGCCCAGGCTGGGGAAGCTAATGATCCAACCAGTGGAGGAAATTCGGTGATGAATCCTGGTCACGTGCCACCTGAGGCATGTTGCATGTACGCTAAGAAGATGATGAATGGCTGTGAGGGCAGTGGTATGGAATAGCAGCGATGTTGGTAAAAACAGCTTGTGAGAAGGAGATGGTGGGAGGTTTTAAGACTAACTTTGCCCTGTCTTTGACATAAATCTAACCTCAAAGGTTAAAGGTCTGCAGAGACCACCGTTACGTGTCCAATGCTTGAATTGGAGTGGATACAGGTAATACCCCACCCCACCCCACCCCGTCTTTTTTTTTCTACTGCTGGTGAAGTAAGCCCAGAGTCCCCACAATTCTAGCTCTTCAGGCTGGTTCCTGTTAAATGATCCAGTGAATACATCCATAATTATGGTAACCAACAAGGTGAGATCATTAACACAACTGTTTATTATTAGTCAAAAATACATACGCAAAAAACTCCTCTTTTTTCCCTTCATAGCTTTTGACATATAAATTACTGACAATCACATTTTCAATCAAATATTGAAGAGCGACACTAGAATGCAGTTTTTCTTGACATGTATGCAACTATTCTATACAGCTGTCCTAGTAGACTTTTGGTGGTGAAATTTGCGAAAAATGTTCCTAATATTATTACTGTTAGTTAAACTTCTCTTTCTCAGAATAGCTTTTCTATAGGAACGTGGCAGAGAAAGCATTATTATCATCCCATAATACACAGTGACAGAGGAATGTTAGAACTATACGAGGGATAGCCTTTCGTATTTTAACCGGTTTTCCTCTCCATTATCTTTGTTATTGTAGCTGATAAGGATCACTTAGACTGTATAAGCAAGCATATTGGGGTTTTTTTAAGACAATTCTGTGTACCCGGAGATCCAGAAAATTCAGGACAAATGACAATATCAAATTTTCTTGTGCTATTTCCTGTTTGTTTTTTAGTCTGAGTGTTTCTCTTAATGGTGGCTTCCAGTAATGGAATCCTAGCATCCTCCACTAGATTGTTCCCACATACTTAGCTCTATATGTAGGCCAGCTATTCAATTCCTGTCAAGGGCAGAGCTGAGCTACACTAGCTTTGAAATGTTTTCAGAAACCAGTGACCCACTACAGGATGGCTAAAAGGCAGCATGGAAAATACAGTTTACCTTTGGAAATTGGGTTCTTTCATTGTCTGTGTTATACTTAATTATCCCAATGTGATGGTCAGGGCACAAACATACTCTATTTACTCTAATCTCTACATTTGCAACATATAAATCCATAAAGTTGAGCAATGCTCAGAACAGTTATATGCTATTTGAAAGCACCTGAAGGGGCTTATTAGAAACTGTAAAACCACTTCTCCATGTCCAAAGAAGAGTGAAAATAGTCAGAAGTTTGCTTTTGTCACATTTCTACTGTCTTTCTCTCCTCCTCCTCCTCCCCCCCCCCCCCCCCCCCCCCCCCCCCATTCGAATGAGACATCTCACTATACTGATATTTACAGCCCAGACTCCCAGAAGGGTTGATATCTTTCCTTCCTTGTTACTTATAAGTTTTCTGCTCCTGACAGAACAATATAAAACAGCTGACCCTGTCCAGAATAATAGCATTAAGGTTACACAAAGAAGACAGTTGTATTATACTATGTGTTGGTCTGAATCTGTGTGAAGCTCCTTCTGAATTCTTGTGGAATAAGAAAATGTGATTGATTTGTTTTAAGAATTATAAACAAATGATGGGTTTGGTACTTGGTTAATTTCCAACTTACTGAATATAAAAGCATCAGTATTTTAATACCAGTGTTAGGAAAAAGGGGAAATCTGGAGCACTGCATGCCTTAAAAACTCATTTTAAAATTAGCATTGTTTTGATGTATTAAATGCAGTGACCATATGTTAGAATACTTTAAGTACTGTTAATTCTGTTTATTTGAGGACAATGGCAAATTCATTCACCTTTGGGTTAGGAACATAGGACTGAGAGTGACCTCCTGGGTTATCAAGTCTAGTTCTGGCTATCACAGGCCTTTCAGGTCAAAGTTTGGGTAGTGCACAGAGTCCTACCTCCACCAGCTGCTGCCTGTGAACCAGACACATAGGCTACATCTATCAGGTGTGATTCCCCTGCTCATGTACGTGTAGTTGCACTTGCTGTCAGAGAGCTAGCATGAAGGTAAATAGCAATGGTGGCATGGGTGGCAGCAGCAGGGACACGGCTGACCCATGCCAAGTACAATCCTGTCTGAAACCGGTGAGTATGTACTCAGCATGGCTCAGCCATACACCTCTGTGGCCACTACCCATGCTACTCTCAATGAGAGCTAGCGCGAATGTGTGTGTACGTGAGCAGGGGAATCTCACCCCTAGCTTGTAGCGTAGACATAGCTGTAGACAAGACCGAGAGACGGAAACTGCCAAATACAATGGGCAGGTGTTAGCAGGCACAATCAGTTGAAGTCAAAGGAGCTGTGCCTGCTTATCCCATTTGGCATTTGTCCCAGCAAGTTCAGTATCCCAAAGTGGGGCGGGGGCATTGAGGAAATCAACCACACGGAGCCTTTTTTCGGCCTGTTGCTCCCATTGACAGTGCACAGGATGATCTGACTGGGAGAAAGGACACCAGCACCACTATAATCAAGGTGAGCTGAGGAGCCAGTGAATAGTAATACCAGTCAGTGAGGAAGAACACCCACAGCAATTACCCAGTGTGACTATGCTAAGAGAAAACGGAATGTCATTGTTGCTAGACTGACAATAAATCTAGTTTACATCTTTCTTTTTCCCTTGGTCAGGAAGGAACCCCACTGTTTTTATATGTGGATTCCATGTACACAGCCTCCCTTTGTGCATGATTTTAATTGTGCAGGAATTTAAGTGTCCCTCTTCTGCTTCTCCAGTCCACTCCTGAGAGAGTCAATGCTCCAGTGACTTCCCCAGGCTGTGCTCCCATTTATAAAGGTTAAGTCATCCAGGGATTTAGGTGGCCAGTGAGAGATGGACCAATGAATTCTAAATAGCAGATGCATGAAGGATGTTGCACTGCAAATGGCTAATGAAAATCCATAGACTGAAACAGGTTAATAAAAATGACTGACAATGACAGACCATGATTTTTCTAAGTTAAGGAAAAAGATCCAAATCTGCTGCCCACAATGGTCAATTCAACTAGCTTCAGTAATATGATTTGCACCTTATGGAATAATGCCACATTGGCTTTTATCTTTGGGGAGTTCCTCTTACAGGTACCCGACTCTCTCAGCTACCATGAGGGGCGTGTCCATTTCTGAGGGACCTAGCAATGTTTAACAAAGTTCCTGCCTCCACACTGGCTGGCTGAAGATAATACTGGAGAAGACGCATTGTCTAACTGCTGCTGATGGACCATGCTTAGAGCTAAGTTGTGAGCTAGTCACTGCAACATACTGATTCATAAAGGGGACATACGGTGCACATAATTTGTGCAGGCTACTCGCATGGTGGGCCCCTATTCCCCTTCCTCTGCACCTGGGTGGCACAGAGTGGGAGGAGCCTTGATTCCAGACCCCCCAGTGCACCAGCCAGGGCAGTATAGCTAGTACATGAGGAGAAAATAAGCTTTGCCCAGAAAAGCGTTGGCACAAATTACTTCCCTCATGGAGCAAGAGGGAGGCAGAGTCCCTCCTTTGTCCCTGGGATAACACAATCACATGCTGCCCCTTGCTCAGGGCCCACTGCAAGATGCCAGTGTTTCTGCCTACGGTTTCTGTTTTCCACTTCAGGCAAGTCCTTATGGCATTGATTCTGGCTGGCTTGAAGGGACCTGCTGCAGTGACAGTGGCGCTGTATTAACTGTCCATTGTCTTAAACTGTTTCAGAATAAAATATCAAACTTTTAAGGACCCCTCAGCTGCTGGAAAGGCTGGCTTAGATACTCTGTCACTGCAGAGGTTCCTATAAGTCAGTCTGAACTCCTATTGCCCCGAACTTTCTCCCTTGCATTCAATGTCAGCCTTGATCATCATCGTACTGTAGATGTGCACAACTAATTGGATCAATTTGATGGAAGAATAATACAAGTAGTTTGATGCATGATGCTATTAAATAGTAACTTTTTCTGATTTCCCGTTCTGACTCTCAGCTGAATTTCCTCGTGCTGACCCTTTAACCCTGCAGGGCTCAATTGTGAGCTGCCTTATATGCCTGTTTATGCCCTTGTGCAGTCTGTGTCTGAGGGGGAACAGCAGCCGGGAGGGAGGGAGGCACTACTCTCCTTTCCATAAGGATGGGTAGGGAGTGGGCAGGCAGGGGCACTGAGTGGAGTCAGGACTCTACTTTCCCTTCCCTGTCCCGTTATGCGTCTGAGCTGGTGTGGAGTAGTGTTAGCCCTGGCTGGTATTTGTCCGGCAGGCTGGCTGGGTTTGTTTTTTTTATGGCTTTGCCAGTTGCCAGAAAAATAATTAAATCTGCCGGGTTCTTTTTACATGGGCCTGAAGATTTGCATTATTATCACAATACAGGGGGATAGCTAATGTTAAAAGTTTGTGTTCAGCTAAAGATGCTGCAGTGTTCCCACGTCTGCCATTTAAGTAATCTTAGTTATATGTGTTCTCTCTCTAGATACGATAAGCGGCTGTTGAGGGAGGAGGGGTTGTGGAGTTCATAGAAGATCAGGGTTGGAAGAGACCTCAGGAGGTCATCTAGTCCAACCCCCTGCTCAAAGCAGGACCAACACCAACTAAATCATCCCAGCCAGGGCTTTGTCAAGCCGGGCCTGAAAAACCTTTAAGGATGGAAATTGNTCCTAACTAGTTGCCTTGTGGTTGGGGTTGTGCTGGGCTTGCCTTGTGTGGAAGTGGGTTCTGGGGTTTTTGTTTTGCATTTCAAAGGTGGTAGCCCTAGTGTGGAGGGGAAACTAATCTGCGCTAGATAGAGAGCGGATGGATGTGGTGTAAGTTGCGAATGTCTAGAGCAGCTGAGCTGGCAGAGAAAAGGTCTGAAAAACCCAGTGGCCAGAGGGACCTGCTGGGGTGAGTCCAGGGAGTGAGGATGAGACAGTAAGGAACACCGAAGCTAACGCTAGGACCACAGCAGCACCAGTTTGGTTCCTTTAATGATTAGGCTACCTTACTCCACGTAGGGGCAACTAAGAAAAAAGGGGAGTGCAGGGGTGCTGGAACAATTTGTATATTGGGGGTGCTGAGAGCCATTGAAACTGTAAACCCTGTATATGATGGAAACCACTTCAAGCCAGGGGCTGCAGCAGCATCTCTAGTTACAGCACCTATGGGGTGGGGGGCACAATCAACAGTCTGGTAAAACAGCAGAGATGGCTACCTCTGACCCGGCCTATTTCCTGCACCAGGAGGGATGGACAGTCTGGGTAAGCAGATTCCATAGTTCCATCAAGTTTTGGGGTTAGATCAGCAATCAGAGAAAAAACAAATTAATACCCTGCTCTGTAAAATTGGATCTGAAGCAGACACATGCTCTTTTCCAGAAGCCTCTCAGCTGCTCAGATGAAACAGTTCAAGACTGTTAAAGAAGAATGGGATAAGCATTTCATGCCATGCCACAATGTGATTTTCTTTTTTCTTTTTGTGGGCACAATTTCACTTACACAAGCAAGAGAAGGGTGAGTCAGTGAATGATTTTATAATAATCCTCTACAACCTAATCCAACACTGTGGCTAGTGGGAGATAAGTTCTTCCCTCATCACAGACAGCCTTGTTGTAGGCTGAGGGACAGCCAAATGTCAGATGGAATCTAAACTGATCCTAATGTCACACTAGAGAGATCCAAAAACATAGTCTTTCAAAGTCAGTATGTAAAGAAGCAACAGACTCTGCTCAGAAATAACTTTGAGGAGGAGTCCACTTTAGAAGCCATAGATACAGGGAGGAAAATACCCCAGGATGCCCAGAAACAATACCCACCTCAGCCAGTATAAGCACAAAGGGATCCAGAGGGCTATGCTAACATGGAGTAAAGAAAAGAAATACAAGAGCGTGAAAGAATGCCAGTGGTGTGGCAGACCACTTCACAGCAGATGGCTTTCTCCAGCAAGGATACCACATACATAATGTCGTCTTTTTAGACATTTCCTGCAACAGTCTGCTGATCTAAATGTGTGGTGCCAGCTGTCTTTCAAGAAGACCCAAAGACTGCTGGGGTTGTATACCTTGAAGCCATAGAGGATACTAAAAAGAACCACTGTGGAGCCCCATAGGAAAAGATAAAATGAACTTCAGAATAGACACAGCTGCTGCTATAACTGATTCCATAATTACTTTAGAGGAGGATGAAAGCACCAACATTTCAAGAGCCAAAAAAGATATTGAAAGGACCAGGACAGTCCCCATTAAACATGAAAGGAAAACATTTGGCCACTCAAAGTACATCTGAAGAGGTCTATGTTGTAGATGGCCTATGCACGGTTTTACCTGCCCGCCCAGCAATCATAGCCTTAGGCCTGGTTATAAGGATAGAACCAGTCACCATGGAGCTAGAGCCAGAAATTTCCTAAATTATTCCAAGGAGAAGGGAAACTAGAGGGGGAATAACACATTAAGCTTGTACCAAATGCCAAGCCTTTGTTCTGTTGTTGCCTAGGAGAGTCTCTCTTCCTTTTTGCCCTGGGTAAGGCATAGCTCAGCTACGTAGAGCAGATGGGTGCCATTTCCAGAATAGGCACACCAGCTGAATGGTGTACAGGCATAATGATCTCAAAACCAAATGACAAGGTTCAGGTCTGTGTAGACCTTACCAGACTTAATGAGAGAGTCTGTTGAGAGTGACTTGTACCCTCATGCATTGAAAACGCCCTTGGACAACTTAGTAAAGCAAAAGTCTTCTCCATATTGGATGCCCAGTCTTGTTTCTGGCAGATACCAGTTGCTGCAGAATCTATACTAGTAACAATTTTCATCACACCTTTTGAAAGGTTTTGTTTCAATCGGCTACTATTTTGGCATATCATCTGCTCCTGAACACCGAGGAAAATATCACAACTCCTTGAGGGTCTGCCTGGAGGGGTTCTCTGACAAATGGATGATATCTATGAATCAACTCAAACCCAACATGACCAGTGTCTCTTTGTAGTCCTGGAAAGACCGGAGAAAGCACTTAATGACAAATGCAAAGTCTCAAAAGACAGAGTCAAGTTTCTAGACCAGATCATTGGTGGAGCAGGGGTCAGGCCAGATCCAGAGAAAGTGCAAGTGATTACCCAGATGAAGACGCCTCAGAGTGTCAGTATATTATGTCGATTCATGGGCATGGTGACACACCTGGTAAAATTCTTACATCTCCTGGGAGAGAAGTCAAAGCCATTATGAGATTTCCTGAGGCCACACAATCCTGGTATTGGGGAACTAAACAGAGTCTGACATTGAGAAATAAAGCAAGATCTGAGCATTCCACCAGTTTTGGCCTTTATATAAACCAAATACAAACACTACAGTTTTGTCTGATGCTTCATTCTATGGGATAGTGGCAGTCCTCCTTCAGGAACAATCGCTTTCCCTATGGCATCCAATAGCATATTCCTCACAAGCACTCACCAGTACAGAGCAGCACTATGCAGACATAGCAAAAGAAGTCCTGGCCATTACATGGACTTGTGAACATTTTAGACACATTCTAGTGGGCATAAAATTTCATGTGGAAATTGACTACAAACTATACCTATCTCATAGAACTGGAAGGGACCTTGAAAGGTCATCGAGTCCAGTCCCCTGCCTTTACTAGCAGGACCAAGTACTGTCCCTGACAGATTTTTGCCCCAGATCCCTAAAGGGTCCCCTCAAGGATTGAAGTCACAACCCTGGGTTTAGCAGGCCAACACTCAAACCACTGAGCTATCCCTCCCCCTAGAAGAGTTACTAGTTACTCTTCTAGGTTCAAACAACCTAGATGAGTTACCATGTGGGATGCAGCATTTTCAAATGAGTCTCATGAGGTTTCAGTTCTAGACTGCTCATATACTTTAGAAGAGTCTTGTCATAGCTGATACTTTCCAGGGCACTGGTCCCAGACACACAACAGCAACAGTGTAAACAGAATGAGTTGTTCATAGAAGGTTCTGTAGATACAGTCCTTACTACTTTGCCAGTCACAGAAAGATGCCTGCAAGAACAGAAAAAGACGCAAGAGGCAGATGAATTACTGAGCCACGTCATGATTAACTGCAAAGAAGGTTGGACCAAAAGACACAGTCAGAAACCTCTGTGAAACCATATTTGGTGGTTTCTGGCGATCTTACCATAAACCAAAGTCTGTTGTTGGCGGGGGTCCAGATGGGTTATCCCTACATCCATGCAATAAGAAATCCTTGACAGACTTCATGAGGGACACCAAGGCATTACAAAATGCTGGGAGATAGCTAAACAGTCTGTTTGGTAGTCTGGGCTGAGCAAACCACTACAAAAGAGAGTTGAGAAATGTGGTGATGTGCTCCGATGAGAATGAACCCACTGGAACTGTTGCTACCATCTGCTCTACAAGACAGGCAATGGCAGCAAGTTGGGACCGATCTTTTCTGTCTGGATAATAATACAACTTATCTTTTGATTGATTATCTCTTTATTCCTTGAAGTTTGCCTGGTTGCTCGTCAAGTGCAGTTGTGGAGATTAAACCCCATCTTTTCCCATTTTGGGATTCCAGAGTATGTAATCTCTGACCAGTGGTTCACAGTTTTCCTCTGAAAACTTTGAGAGGTTTGCAAATACCTATGGTTTCACTCATGTCGCATCCAGCCCACAGTTCCCTCAAAGCAATGGTGAAGCAGAATATGAAGTAAAGACAATAAAACAACTTCTTTCTAATTCCTCAGATCTTCATCTTGTCCTGTTGCATACTGGTCAACGCCCCTAGCAAATGGATTCAGCCCTGTGGAACTGTTGATGGGGAAGAAGTTGAGATCCACTATCCCAACCATCCCAAGACTACAGAAGAAGGAAGGTCAATATAAGGCCTGTCGGAAAAAGGACTTGAACAGGCGCCATAGTCAAATCCTTGAGGGTATTGAATCCAGGAGATTGCATTTGGGTGAGAATTTCTCAGGAAAAGGGGACAGTGTAGGGATGGGCCAGAGCTCCTCGATCCTGCTTTGTTAGGATGCCAGGGGAAATCATCTGTTGGAACAGGAGACATCTTGTTCTGGAGGTTCACCTGATGATGCAACACCCTGATTGCTACCCCAAGACTGAACCTATGAACAACACCCTGCCTGTCCACATAGAACTGCCAGCAGTTTCTCCAGCTCCTTTCCCTGCAAGGAGATATCCAGTAAGAGAAACACTGCCTCCTGCATTCCTGGAGAATTATATAAAATCTTGAAGGTTCAAGGAAGTCAGAGAACTAGTAGTCAAATGTCATAAAAGGGCAGAATAAATCCCTGATGCAAGGCTGAAGGTTCAGGCAGCCTACCCTGCTCTTCATATGGCTTTTTATTCTTGTTTTGTGTTTGATATTTCATTCTTGTTATATGCTTTAATGTAAAGTTTGGATAAAGGTCTTACCAGCCGTCCCTTTTCAGAAAGGAGGATGTGGTGTTAGTCGTGAATCTTTAGAGTGGCCACTAGAGGGCATAGAGCAAGCAGTTAAGAGCCTGAACAGGAAATAGTCATTCTTGCATTCACTTCAGCCCTGATATACTGGCTGCCTGTAATCTCTACCGTGGAGATTACTTCCCCCCCCCAGAGAGGAAGGTGGGTGCAAGAGACCTGAGTGTGACTCTAAAGCATAGTCTACATTACATACTTACTTCAGTATAACTATGTTGTTCACAGGTGTGAAAAATCCACACCCATGAGCGATATAGGTATACCAACCTCAACCCCCATGTAGATAGCTCTATGTTGGCAGGAGAGCGTCTCCCATTGACACAGCTACCGCCTCTCGCGGAGGTGGACTTATTAAGCTTAGAGCGTCTTCACCAGATGCGCTACAGCGGAGCAGCTGCATTGGTACAGCTGCACTGATGTAAATTTGTAATGCAGACCTGCCCTGAGATACAGTTTGGTCCCTTTTTCCTTCCTTGCTCAGGGGATGGGGGGAGCAGGAAGACTGGAGGAATAATCTGAGTTACCTTGTGGGTCTGGGCTGCTTCTGGGGCAGTGTAACTATGCACTGCCCATTACTTAGGTTTTGTGGTAAAACCAAATCTAGTTCATGGATATTTGCTCACATCAGAGGCTTGCTATAATTTGGGGCCACTCAAAATACTTCATGGCCCGGAGGCTCTATTTAACACAGATGGCTCTTATCGCTGGATATATGTAAGTACCTTAGGTGAATGCACTCTCGGCTAATATTTAACCAAGCACATTTAGTGAATAACTGATGTTTCATTATAACAGGAAACTTTTAGTACCAAAAGGTTAAGTGGTTCATTTAAATATTGCCCATGTATCTTTGCCATGTAAATTTTTTTTTTTTTTAAAATTTCCCCTCTTTTGGCAAGTCTGACAGGCAGTGGATAAAAATAACGGTAAGTTACAGGAGTCTGCTGCCATGACATCATTTTACTGGCATTCAGCAGGTAGAAATTTTTTTAACATTTCCTCTGTAGACTTTTATAAGCATGGATTCTCATTCAGCCTAATCATAACTTGGTAATAGGTCATCCTACGATGGGAATTATTGATTGGTTAGATCTGAAGCATTTGCTATTAGAAGCACTAAGGGATTAGGGGGGAAGTGTTCCTGATATTCAGAGTGCATCAAAAGCTGCAGCTATAGCTAATGGAGATAAAAGAGGGTCAAATTCTCTGCAGCCATTTATTCCAACAGAGAGCTTGGCTCAGAAGCCATTGGGGGGCGGGGGAGAGAGTAAATCAACCTGCTGAATGCCAATTAAATGATGTGATGTAAGCAGACTCCCATAACCTGCCATTATTTTTACCCACTGCCTCTTAGCCTTGGTCACAACAATGGCAAATTAACTATAAAAAATGTTTCTTGGTTTACTCTAAACTTTGAGATCTTTGGATAAGGGTGCTATAAACAAATTATTATTTATTATTCAGTTTACCATATTCTCCTGTTCTGCTTATTGGGAGGGGGGGATATGCACCAGACATATTGACTGTGTACTGTTCTGTTTTGATGCTTTGCCAAATGGGGAGCTATTTCATGAACTTGCCTTCCAAGTCTTGCAATAATAGTCTGTTTGTTTTCATATACTAAAGCAGTAACAGTCTCCATAATAACCCCAGTGGGGTTGTCCCTCCAGTGACGTGCATAGTAAATGATTTGTTCCGTCTGTCAGTGTTTTAGCAATACCAGTATTGATTGTATAACTGAGTACCAAGCCTACTTATGTCCTTTCATCTTTTAAATGGGGTTCTGATACTTTTCCATTGTATTTTCCATGTGAAATCCTTTATGCCAGTGACTAATGATGATCCCCTTGCAACTTTACACCTCTGGAAAACAGATGTTACTTATCAGAGCGATGCAATTCCAAGAGAAATGTGGCTTTGATTTAGAGGTAGAGGTGTGAGGGTCAATGGGGAGTTGGAGGGGAAGGGGGTCAAATCAAATTCTTTGGATGATGTTGGGTTTCTATTTAAAAGGCTGCATTTGTCTGTAAGCAAAGTATGGACTGGTTTCCTTGCCTTATAATTAAGCCTAAAATGTTAATCAATTCAAGTATTTTTTTCCTGTTTAAGTATAAAACCTTTTTGTTTAATAGGTAAGGTAGAGTGGGGGCTTCTTTAATTTCTTTCCATTTCTTATTTATACCAGTTTAGATGCTTAAGTATTGATAGAGTGGCCTATGGGAGTCGGTCCGAGCATAACTGAATCTATATTAGGGTAAAAGGATCTCACTTCCCCTTCCCCTCCGAGTTTGACCCACGTGCAAACCTGAAGCTCTCTGAGACAGTGACTGTGGTTTATTATATGTTTGCACAGTAGGGCCCAACCTCACTGTACCTGTGGGTGCTATTGCAATATAAATGTTTAATAATACAAATCCCTATTTCTTTTTTCCAGAGTGCATCACTATAAATTTAGAAGTGGGGGAGGAGTATCCAATCCATCCTTTCCTTAGAAACAGGTCTAATTTTTTTTTCATTTACACCACTGTAAATCAGGAGTGACTCCACTGCAGATAAGGGAGTTATGCCAAAAAATGAAGGCAGAACTGGGCCCTGAATCTTTAAAGAATTCCTCAGAAGAACATCCTCCAGAGAGCATCATGAGGAGAAGAACACTTTGTCTTCTACCGTTGGAATGAGTTGAGCTGGACTCTGTGCTGCAGGAATAAACACCAACTGCTCCTGTTTCAAAGACCTTTTTTTCTGTCTCTCATTTTAGAAATTCAGACCCTTACATACCTTGGAATACTATCTCCATGTCCTAGTTAATGTCACTCGTATATGGGCTGCATCCAGCTAGGTCCTGAGTACACTTGCCCATATCCAGCCAACCACTTAAGCATGTGCACATGAAGCATGTGCTTAAGTCCCATTGACTTCATGTGCTTAAGTGCTTTGCTGGGTCAGGGTCAGAGTGCCCAGCATCTTGCAGCATCCTGTTCCTAGACAGGGATCAGGACCTCCATATTATGAGTTTGTGCAGGGGAAGGATATATCAACATTTGAGAAATATGCTGGCATTTGTTGAATAAAGTATTCAGATTTTATTACATAAGATCTAGCTTCAACATCACACCAACTGATCTTGCTCTCTGTTGGAGCTTGTCCTCTCTGTTTCCCTTCATGTGTCACTTCTGCCTGTTCAATCAGCAGAATCCGGCTTTGTGCGCTGGGTCAGTCTGAGTTTAGTGGACCTCCAAAGTGCATCTTTCAGCAAACCTCTTCAGAATGTCACTAAGGATCAGGCAACTAGGTAAAGCGCTTGAGACCAGAAATGCAGTCAACGATTAGGCTTGGAAAAATACGAGGAGAGCACAAATTGAGATCAAACAGCATGTATAGAAACAGGAACTAAATGAACTGGGAACAATTTACAAGTGGTATTTATTAGGAGTGTGCATTTCCTGCAAGCAAACACAGCAGCCTCAAGAGGGAAAGAGCTGCATCTAATAGAGATTTTGCAAGCTCCGACTACAGGAAGGAGTGGTGGAAGAGTGCACAGTTGTTGATGCATCTTCTCTGCTCAGTGGTTTAACATCAAGTAGAGAACTTATAAAGCAGTCCGTGTGTAACTGCAGTGTATGAGAAGTTAAAGAAAATCTGCTCTCTTTGGACTACTCGTCTGTTGAAACCAAAGGCATCAGAAATAAATTAACCAGCTATCCAGGCATACTTCTTGGATATATGAACAAGAGCTGTATCCAGTGATGCATTTCAGTGCACTGCCGTGCAGTTTCTTGGATAGAGGCCCAGGCAATTTGTAATGAAGGATCACTGGTGGCATGCGCTATCTCCTCGGAAGGTTATCCCTCAGAGGTACAACAGTGCACATGTCATGAGCAGCAGCTGTCCTGGCGTGCAGGCAATGATATGTGAGTCTCCCCTCCTGTGATCATTACTCCATGTGCCATGTGGATGCAGACAATTGAAAAGCAAAGCATGAAGCAGGTTTTGGATTGGTTTGATTTTGGTGTCTGAAGTTAGCTTTATTGTGGAAAATGCTAAGTGCAAAATTGGTTGGAGAATTGTTAACGTTTTGGCTATATCATAACCTGACCCTCTCCTCCTCCACCACTACCATCCTCCCCCCACAGCTAATTGTGAAGTGTTGAGATAGATGTTGAAAGGCACAGTACTGTGAACACTCAATGTAATGCTGTTTATGGCATCCTATTATAATGCAAAGCAACACTGGAGATATGATAGATATCTAGTTTACAAGCTGTTTACACTCTAAATTGAGAAGCCATGTTATCTACACATATGCTTTTTTCTTACATCTTCTAAGGCAAATACAGTATATTGTTTCTTGGCAATATCCATAAAGTATTACCAAAGCCAAGAAGTTTGCATATGATGCATTGTCATTTCTCTCAGCTAGTCAAGGTGATGATCTGGTTGGGCTCGGAAAGCAAATAGGAACAGGTACACAGCAATGGCATCTCAAGGTCCAATCAGACCCAGCAGAATTACGTATACTTGAATCATTAGTTAGCTGTATGATCTGGAATGACAAACTGATCCAAATAAATTCAGCAAGCCCTAGGCCACAGTTTAATAAGCTTGTTTCTTAAACTGCCCACTCCAAAGAGTAAAGAGTGCTATTCTCTCATAGAGGGCAGGGAAACTTTGACTCTATGAAACCACTGGGTTTGGGTTTTTTTACAGGAAGGCAATTGAAGGCTCATTGCTTAGTAGAACTGCTGTGCAGTTAGGTTAGAAATCAGCCCATTGTCCACACTTTTTTCAATGTCTTGCATGCATTTCAGTCTTCATGGATAGACTGCCTAACAGTCATCTAGTGTAATCCACTTCTGAATTAGGTGACATTTTTATTCTTGCTGTAACTGTAGTGAAACTTGCTCTAAGGAACCACCTCAGTAGGTATTTTAAGCAACTACTTTAAAGTACCCCCAAGATTTCCAGTACCATCTTCTCCAGCCTTTAGTGAAACCATCTGTGTTAGGCAACTGTTTTTGCTGGTCCCTGGAGGTTGCTTATGATAGTTTCAACTTCATTGCCTTCACTCCCCTGAAATCAAACCTATCTTTGTTGTTTAGCTTCCCACTTGCCTCACGGTGGCTTAGCATATGTGGATGATTCATTTATTCTTTGCATTGCATTGTTTGATTACTTTTGTCTGCCTCTATAACCTTGTTTTCATTTTCACAAAAACTTATTTAGACTCTAAGATTCTGGGTGAATTCTCTATAATCTTTCTGTTTGTTGGAGATCTAGTTATTATTAGATTGTTTACTTCTAATTCTGAAATTTAATTGTTTTTCATTCTGCCGTTGGTACAGGTGCAGCAATTAGATGGCATTAAGTCTGTCTCAAGTTCATTAAATAGGCTTGTTATTGCCCTCTGGTATATTTTAGGTGCTGTAAATAAGTCCCTTTTTTTTTTTAAAGTGGATTGGATTGAAGTTGATGAATCTTTGGTGTTCTATTGCTTTAGTACTACTGAGAAATTTCTTACGTTAGGTATCTCCAGTATCATGGCTTATTAACCAGTTCAATCCAAACCACCCTCTTCCACTGAGGTTGAAAAAGCCAGATCTGACCAGAGTTAAAAAAAGGTAGATGGTGCACATACACACGCATGTGCTCGCTCTCTTTGTTTTAATGTACATGTTGATGTATTTACTTGCACCTTGTAGCTGTTCCCATATAAAGGGAGCTTGCAGAAGTGGTTTAATAGTCAACTAAGATAAATGAACCTCAGCAAAGGGTGGGCGGGGGGAGACAGTTCCAAGATTCCCAGGGCAAAACTGGTTATACGAAGTTGTTTGCGAATGTACTGATCTGGTTTCCTTGGCAACAACTGAGATGAAGGTTGAGAACAGCAGTTGCATTAAGGGAGCCAGTTCTGTCTATGACAGCAAGGAAGATATCGGTTAATTCCTAGATTTAGCAAATGAGAGCCCTATTTTGAGAATGTATGTATATAGGAGAGAGAGAGAGTAATCATTCCCCTAGGATTTACAGGAGAACAGTCTATTCCACATGTAGACCTCTTCTGTGCAAAAGGAAGTGTCAGCTGCTCTGCAGCACCATCTCCTCCATCTTTGGACCTGAAAAGAGCTTTCTGAAGATCTCTAGATCCCCTTGTGGGGACAGCATGGACCAGGGCGGGGAACCAGGTAGGCTATGTTCAGTCCCTGTGACAATGAGCTGAGGATCGACAGAGGAGTTAGTGCAGTCTCAGACGACATTAACTCTCAGCTGCTTCGCTCTGTGCTACGGTATATGCGGTGCATGTCACTTGCAACTGCTTTTAGTGCATCGTTAAATTTCTAGGAGTCTGGCTAGCTACAAAGCTGCTGCCATTTTCTGGTGCAGGACATTGCAGAGGAAACATGCATCATGCACTCTCCTGGGGAATCTTATTTTTGTTTTTTTTGTTGTTTCTATTTAGAACTGTGGAATGGAGTCAATGGGCAGAAGTAAAAATTACTATAGAGTACTTACTCCTTAGTGGAGTGAAACCAGACTCTGGGGTAATGTTTCAGTGCTGGTCTTGTGTGGAACTCTCAGTAATAGAAATTAATTATGCAGCGTGAGTAGAGACCATTCATCTATGTTGTCTCTTGACATTCAGAACACGTAATGTATTTACTTGATTTAGTGCATGAAGACTGAAGCGTAACAAAGTAAATTTACCTAAGACCCCAAATTTCAGTGGGCAGTTCATTCAGTCCTACCTGAAATAACATTTGGTTTAGTAGTTAAACCTTGTTACAATGAATACTTCATTTTATAAAATGTATGTTTTCTTTTCAACTCTCCTGTACTTAACCACTGTCAAACAAACATGTATTTTGGTCCAGTATTTGCAAGAGGACTGTTCACTGACCACTGCAACATGAATCTATTAAGTATAGAAAGAGGGGCACATAAGCATCTACAAATATTTGAGCAGTCAATGACCTTGAGGATGGAAAAGGTGATGCATAATTAGGAGTAACAGAATGAAATTAAGAAAAGGACACTTAGGCTGGATAACCAAAAAAATATTTCTTGGCAGTGAGATCTATCAGGGAAGAAAAAGTTCCAACCGTTGAGACATAGAAAATTAGACTGAACAAAGAACTAGAAAATCAACTGTGGGTAAGACTCCTGCACTGGCAGATGACATAGGTGTTTTCTGTTTTTCACTTATATTATTGTGGCTGTTGTTTGAAGTTAAGTAAGTATGACAATTAATGGCAATGAGCCACATTTAGAGGTAAGTCTAAGTAAGTTTAGAGGGAACATTAACTGATGTAACTTACACCTACTTCCAGTAGCCACTCTACCAATGTCTGAGGAAATCTATGCTGAATATGTACCCCTAAAGAGAGTTGGGAGAAAAGGTCCCTTTAACTGCATATTACTTGCAAATTCATGGACAGAAGGTCTGAATCATGTCTTTTGAGAGCTAGTTTTACTGTAAAAAAGAGGCTCCCCCTTCACTGTTTCTAGAAGAAATCTACATTTACATCAAACTCCAACATAAGCTGTTGTTTTGCCTGCATTTCTGATGATCAGGCTGCAAACTATCTCTTGTTGCAGTGACATTTGTTCAGCAAAAGGAATTTGGACTACTGCGCTAGCCCGCTGAGTCTTGATTCATGTTTTTACTTTTTCTTATGAATGTAACCCTTCTGCCAGGTGGAGACAGCAACAACCACAGCCGGGTTCGATATCTAGGAGTTCCTTTCCATCGATACAACACAGAACCAGCTCGAGCCCCCACCCCTGGGCGCCTCTGAGAGGCAATACTTCCCCACTCGCAAGCACAGAGTCTGAGTGTAGAAAAGAAACTTTTAATGAAAGGAGGGAAGTCACCTGACATTAATTAGGGAAAATGCCACAAGCAGGATTCATAAACATAAAACTGTGTGAGCAGGACACTCACCCCAGAGTGTGTGGGGCCATGTCTTCTGCCTCATGTTCTTGAGTTCTATAACCAAAGGTTCCTTTTCTGTGCCCCTCTCTGCTCCCTCACCACACCCCACTCACTGTGGTTGTCTTTGGTCAGTGAGGACCCAGGGTGCAGAAGTGCATCTGTATGAGTTTTACCTCCCTCCCAGGGAAGAAGGCACCTGTCTTGCTCCGCCATCTGAGCACTTGCTCTGGCTGGCTACCCTTGCCAGCCACTGTTCCTCTCCGCTGGCCACCCTGCCAGCCGTTCCTCTCTGCTCGCCAGTCACCTTCTGCCACCTGCCTCTCTTCTGTGACCTCTGCAGGTCAGTCTCTTGAGAGTCCACCCAGCTCTTAGGGCTTGTCTACATTACCCACTGGATCGATGGGCAGCGATCGATCCAGCGGGGACTTGATTTATCACGTCTAGTCTAGATGCGATAAATCGACTAAGTACGTTGACTTCACATAGCTGAAGTTGCATAACTTAGATCGATTTCTTCCCCCCTGTGTAGACCAGGCCTCAGTGATTGTCAGCTCTTAATGACTTTCATCTGAAGCAGGCTGGTCAGAAATGCTGTCCCACAAATTTTTTCAGCTCTAGTGAGTACTTAACATAACAAAAGACTCCTAATGGAGCCTATTTAGCTCTATCTTTGAACAGTGAGGAGGAACAGGTTAAACCCAATCAGGGACTCTTAGGGAGAGTCCATACCTCCTTCCTGGGACACCTGTCTCTACCCCTCTTACTTTCACAGGGTTCTGGAATTTGAGCTCTTTTCCACTGAGGGTGACCCCCTCAATCAGGACAGGCTCAGCACAGTTCTGCTCCCCTTTACTCATACAATAAAGATAACATTGATAACATTTCATTACCCCTGCATTCAGTACTACGGTGATTTGTAACCCAACACCAGCCAAAGCTGATCACTTTGAGCAACACAGCTCCTGTCTGCTGAATACCTTCGCAGAGTAGGTGTGTTCATGTAAATACAGTTTGCTCCTGAAGTCTCTCCCCCTCCCCAGATAGCTGTCAGGGGAGAGTTCTTTCAGACCCTGCTTACATTACTATGCAAAACAAAAGAGTAGAGTGATCCACACTAAGCAATTAGCGCTCAGGCCTGCAAGAGACCGAGTGCCTCATAGCATCAGACCATGAGAGAACACCTTGAATTCAGTACTTGAGCAAAATGAAAGGGCTGGGAAGTGAACATTAATGATCTATCATTAGCTGGAGTATCAAGAATCTCCTTTCAGGCAGTGTGTGAATTACTGCCACTTCAGCCTTTTTAAAATGTTATTGAATAGTCTTCAGTCAGAATCCTTACTCCCCCGGCCAGGAAGGCCAACTGCCAACAAATCCTAGGGTCAAGCTAGTTCACTTTTGCTACCCTTAGCACTAGGGAAAAGCCCCTAGGAGAGGTGGGAATGTTTTTGCACAGTCTCAGCCAAGTTTACTTTTATCCAAACAATTCACCAACTTTCTTAAAGAGGTGGAGCGGAGAGCAACTAGCCCCCCATTGACTCTACAGCCTTGTCTTTTGGACAGTATAAGTCTGTTCCACAATGTAACAATTTTTTCTTGCATGGGTGGAGCTCCCTTCCCCCCCCCCCCCTCGCCTTTAGAAAAGACATCTTAGAGGAAAGAAAGCAGACAGAATCTGTAGCAATAATAGAATCAGCTGCTGTCAACTCAGGGGTTTTCTTATCGATGGGGGTACCGGCACTTTCAGATTGAGGGCTGGTTTACAGTTCAAAAACTGTATTGTAATCAAAGCCCGACACAAGTGTTCTGGGTACGACCATTACCACAGCAAAAGCGAATATGGACAAGATTGCTGGTTGAAAAATGTACTTCAAGGGCTTTAGGAGATTAAAGCAAAACAAAACCAAAGAACATCATTTTTGTTAAAATTCTGCAGAAGAGTGTGGAGTTGAGATTCTGTGCTGAGCTTCAGTGAGGTGCTTTAAGCCATTTTCTTTTTTTCATCCTGCACTCCTGGAGGCTAGAGCAGACCACAGGCCTGGGCTGGGTAAGGACATGACTTCACTGCCCTTGAAGGTGTGACTGTAACGGAGCTAGCACGGGTAACAACAGTAGTGAAGCTGTGGTGGCACAGGCTTATATTTGGCCTATTGGCCAGAGTACAAGCCCACTGAGGACCCTGGGTATGTGCTTGCATTGCCAGTCGGTGCTGAAACCTGTGCCACCACATCTTCTCTGTTTGTTACCCATACTAGCTGGTTTTAAGCTAGCATGGGTATGCCTACCTACCACTGCTGCAGTCGTACCTTCACATGGCGGCGAAGTCATATCCTAAAGTTAGCCTTTCCTGGGCTGCCCTATGGGCTACAGTGCTGGCTGGAAGCTCTGAAGTGCTGCGTTCTGCAGTCCCCTGCCCATCATACCCCTTGCCCCTGCCCCCATCACAACCCCACCATACTCCTTGCACCCAGGCTTGGGAAGAGGTACACAGAAGGCTGCCTGTTTTCCACCATGCCTGTGCAGGGGAATCCTTGCACTGCTCCCTAGAAAATGGCTTTTAGGGTCTCTCTTTGTGGCTCTGTCCCTTTTATGTGACCTAAAGGGACCAAAGTGGGGGGGGGGGGAGAGAGATCTCACCCTGGATTTTCATCACAAAAACAAGCCATTTTCAGTTATGGAAAATCAAAAGTTGTTTTCTGATTAAATCCACCCAAATATCAATTAAAACTATTTTTTTTTCTTGCAAAAACTTCCATTTTTGTCAAAAAAGCCATGCTTTTTCATCAAAAATAACTTCATTTGGCCATGGTGGACAACTTTCTTTTATTGCTCAGAGACTATCTCTAGCCATGAAAGACATTCCCAGAACACAGGCTGGTATGGAGAAATAGTTTCACGTTGTTAGTGTGTCTGCGTGTGCTTGGTAGGAGATGTGTGTGCGGGCGCGCACATATCTCTTTGTGCTTTTCTTTATTCCCTTTTTTTCCTTGTGCTTCTCTCTCCCCCTCCTTATTCTTTCTTCTCCTGTGGGGTGAGACTACCCCCTTCGCGCTTCATTAGTGCCATTTTCCTTTCTTCCACCTTACTCAATTTTTGTACTTTATTTCCTGCACTGACTCGGTGCTCCCACCTTCCATCTCGCTCTGTCAGCCCCCGCCCATGGATACAGGAGGGCCTGCTTCAGGCATCCACCCTCATGCAGACCTGGGGGCCTCACAAAGCGGATCTTAACAGTATTGAACGTTAAAGGACAATCTAAAATATGAAGACCAAGCAGATTATTCATGGCTTTTCTAACAATAACTCAAGTGATTAGTGCAGTGGTAGCAGACTGACATTTTTGCTCTCTGTCTTTATAAAGCACTAGTAACTCAAGACTGAAATGTTGAGTTCTTGGAAACAATATAGATGAGGTAAAATACAGGAAATTCTGGCTGTGGCATTGAAATTAGTCATATTAGACTTTTACAACAGATGAATTAATGAGCCTATGGTGATGTGTGTGCCTGTGCAGAGTGTTCACATACTTTGAAACACTGTTAATGGATTCATTTAATATAATGGACCTGAATGGGGAAGACATTTCAGTCATTTACTTAGGGAGAGCAAATGCTCTTCCCAGACTGTAGCTAAGGGTTTGGAAATTCTTTTTTTTTTTTTTTTTTTTTCAGTTATCAAAAGTTTGTCCATCATTTGGAAGGTACACACAGGCTTATCTAATATTTAAAACCTGTTTATGAGCTAGCACAGTCACCAAAGCAGAGGGAAGGACCCTGAATAAATATTAACAGAATAATTAGAAGGGTACCGCAGTTAGAAGTAAAGCTACCACTGAAAGTCTTTCCAAATCCCAAGGAATCACTTAAACCTAGAGTCACAAAGGTACTTAGGTGCCTATAAAAATCACAGGAACACCTTGCGATCACAAAGCCTGAGTTAGGCGTCTAACTCCCTAGATGGCGAAGGGGCAGTTCACAAAAGCCAGCACACTAGGCAGCATGCCACTGCGAGGGGTGTGCGCTAAGCCCCACCCCTGTCAGGGAGATAGGCCGAAGCTTTACAACTGAGAGAGGTGCCGAAAGTGGATTGTTGCACCCAGCAGGAGGAGAGGGAAGACCTCCCTTGTAACTTTTAGTCCCATGCTCAGGGTACTCAGCTGCTGTTTCCTTCACAGAGAGATGCTGAATGCAGGTTTATTTGAACAAGTGGAACTTTATTAAACCCTCCAGACAGCTCTAACATAATTGTTTCCAGCCTAACTCCCTGCATTTCTATTGTCCAGTCAATAATAGTCCCTCCAGGAGACAGGGGACCTCTGATTGCAGTTCAGGTGCATGGAGTGAAAATTACAGATGCAGGCATTATATAATGACACATGAAGAGAAGGGCTCATTAGGCAACAGTCAGTCTTGTGTGTGCACTCAGCCAGTGACTCTTATTTATCCACAGTGGAACAACTTCAACAGGAGAGATTGAAAGAGTCTCACAGCTGAGAGATGGCAAATCCCTGTTTAAATCCTCTCTCCGTCTCACAAGTAGGCAGGACCTGACGCAGGGTCTCTTCCAATGTGAGTAACCACTGGACACTAAGTTAGGGGTGGGCTCTCCTTTTCCCTCTCCCCACCATTTTGTGTAAGCGTGCCTATAGAACCTGATACACTAGGTGAGTTTGAGCACACTTACCAGCTAGGGCCCCACAAGCAAGTTTGGTAGAGGAACGCCTATTGTCCCCAGTTCATGTATCACTCTGGGGCTTAGGCATCTGGACACTGAGCATGGAGTTGCAGTGAGCATGTGCAGATGTGGAAACATAGGTGCCTAGGGAACTTCTAGTGCAACAATTTAGGTGCCAAGAGGGTTTAGGCACCTACAAAATCTGGAGGCTGCTGAGCAGTGGGGTTTTTGAATCGTAGTCAGGCCTGATTTGGGGATTTAGGCTCGTAACTTGTATTTCTCAAAATATAGCCAAGTGATCTTGACTGCACTTGTGGTTCGATATTAAAAAAGTTCAAGAGACCAAATAACCAAGCTCCAGTCACTTGTCTAAAGACATGCCGTTCACTTTTCACAGGGGTGCTCCCATATCATGCAAGTGAGACTACATAGATACAGTAGCCTCTTTACAAGTTAGAGAGCATTCTGTGTCACCAGAGCCTAAATTTAACCAACCAGCTTTTTGTCTTGTTCTTCTGGCACCATGGTGTACCTTTCCTTTGCTGTTTTGGGTACTGTATTCCAAACCAATTGTCCATGCGGGTACCGCCATACTTGTACCAGGACAAACCACAACTGTATATATTGCCTTTAACAGGTTTCCTGTTTTCCAGTGCCAAAGCTGACTTTAGCTTTGCAAAGTGTTGTGGGGTACTTGGCGTAGGTGAACAGAATTACAGGAAGAACGTGATATATGTCAGGTAGCCTAACTACACAGCATTCATATTTAATATCATGTAGACAGTATTAGTTGTGTATAACACTTATTAATGTGGTGCGTGTGTGTATATATAATGTGTTGGTGAATTGAAGCCAGTTAGGGGCGTATGTCCTTTTGTGAATCTAGCCCAGTGTAGTATTGCTATTAGCAGAATAGGGTTACATGCTGTTTTACACATGAGTACATAAACAGGTAAAAGGCACCCAGCTATGAAGGGCAGGGAAGGCACAACTGTGGGATGAGACAGGGAATAAGAAGAAAATCGAGGGGAGAGCACTTCCCTCTCCTTTGTAATCAGGTGTCTTCTGGACATTTCAGGGGCTTATTTTTCTTGTTTCCATTTGTCATTTATTTTCTCCATAAGCACTTCTATGGTGCTCAGTACCACAGAATGAGTATGTGGCCTCTCTAGCATTTCTAATCCTACCAACAGTCAGACACTGGAGTAGGCAGGGGAGTTTAGTAGTTGAATATTAATCCACGTGGTGCTTTCAGGAAGGATTTGAAGACGTACACTAGACCTTCTATTTGATAAACAGACACAGTGGAGCTGACCACAGAAACTTTGAAATAAGACCTGACAAGTGAAAACCTGAAAAATCATTCAAACATCCAGAAACTTCAGTCATTTGTTTTCTCTGTCCAGGTAATGTGAGGGTCTAAGCATATCTAATACATAAAACTGATCTTGCATCTAATGGTGGTCTTAATAGAAAATGTAAACCTTTTATTGAACACTGGAAGCATGTGCTGTTAGGACATCTGACTATCTTTACATATAAAGATTAAAGGAATTTAATCATCATCATTGTATGTATCCCATGGTTATTGAACAGATGCAGAGAATGACTTGTGCTTCACCTTCCTATTTTCTCTAGGTCAGAGATTCACCAAGCAAATGTACTTGAAGATGGCTTCAACTCCAACTCCAATAAACCCTGAAGTTACTTGCTCTTTGCTAAATATTAATATTTGTTCAGCCCTCCTGATATCTGAAAAATATTTCCTCAAAGACAGACCTCTATTTTAACCATTGATCTACCACAGCCATCTGCAAATATCTGTCCATGGCCTTTTTCTGGCAGGCAAGATGAAATAATGGCAACAATCAAAGAGTTAACAGGAAGACTTTTTGGCTCTTCCTTCTCACACTTCAGGTTTGTCAGTGATGGCATGCAACGACACTCCCATAGACAGTGATGTTGCTCTCAATGAGAGTACCCCATCCATAGGCTCCAGTTACACAGCTCTGCCTGCCCCACTCAGGATATTGTTGGTGGTAATAATGGTATTCATGATTGCCGTTGGATTTTTTGGTAATGCCATTGTCTGCCTCATTGTCTACCAGAAGCCAGCCATGCGTTCAGCCATCAACCTGCTGCTAGCAACTTTGGCCTTTTCTGACATCATGCTGTCTTTGTTCTGCATGCCTTTTACCGCAGTTACAATTATTACAGTGAACTGGAACTTCGGGGCTCACTTCTGTCGGATATCCGCTATGCTCTATTGGTTATTTGTCTTGGAAGGAGTCTCTATACTCTTGATCATTAGCGTGGACCGTTTCTTAATTATCGTTCAGCGGCAAGACAAGCTGAACCCATACCGTGCCAAAGTCATCATCGCCATGTCCTGGACACTGTCCTTCTGCATTTCCTTTCCTTCAGTGATTGGATGGACATTTGTGGAAGTACCAGCCCGGGCTCCCCAGTGTGTTCTGGGGTACACTGAATTTCCTGCTGACAGAGCTTATGTCGTGATGCTAGTTGTGGCAATTTTCTTCATCCCTTTCAGTGTCATGCTGTATTCTTACCTTTGCATTCTAAATACCGTGCGGCGCAATGCCCTTAGGATCCACAACCATGCTGAGAGCCTTTGCTTGAGCCAGGTGAGCAAACTAGGCCTCATGGGACTACAGAAGCCTCAGCAGATGAATGTGGACATGAGCTTCAAAACCAGAGCCTTCACTACAATTCTCATTCTGTTCATTGGCTTTTCACTCTGCTGGCTTCCACACACCGTGTTCAGCTTGCTCTCTGTATTTAGCAGACAGTTCTACTACAGCCCTTCTTTCTACATCACCAGCACCTACATCCTGTGGCTGAGTTACCTCAAGTCCGTGTTTAACCCTGTCGTCTACTGTTGGCGAATCAAGAAATTCCGTGAGGCCTGCATGGAATTCATGCCTAAAACATTCAAGATCCTCCCTAAAGTGCCTGGACGAACAAAGAGGAGAATACAGCCAAGTACAATATACATCTGTAGTGAGACCCAGTCAGCTGTTTAGGAAGAAGCTGTGGGCCAGTGAGGGAAAAGTTATGGAAGGATTGATTAAAGTAGGCAATAGTTCATTTCTACTATTTACTTTCTGCAGTTGTCACAAATCTTTAAAAGGATGCTGCGCTCCATTGTTCTGTGTTAAGATTGTATTTCTAACTTCCCCCAAGCTTACAAATAACTCATTAGTACTGCTTGAATTAAAACCACTTGGTGCAATAATGTTGCAATACTTGGTGCCATGTAAAAATATCACTTGTGACCAAAAATATAGTCTGTCTAATAACAATACAGTAGTAACAGCTGAAAGCCTGTATCCTCCTTTAAAAAAAAATATAACTATTGTTTTCATCACACAGCTCAAGTGGAAAAAAATACAAGAAGAAGAATAAAAATGTGGGAGAGTCGTAAGTCTAGAGTACCAAGCTCTAAAAAAACAAACGTTTTTAATTCTGTTCATTGTCAAATCACTGCAGAATTTGAATCATCTTCCTGTGAATCTTCCTGTGCAATGAGTCATGGAGATGGAAACAATTGTTTTGTACAGTGGTGTAACTGCATGTCAGATTGAGTCTGGTCATCTTTGATTGTCATAAGTGTTCACGAATACACACACCAGTACCTCTTAAAGCTGGTACTAGGTGAGGTGCATATTGCCACTAACACATTTTTATATTGTGACAATGACTAACAGTTGTGTAGCTTTTCATTTTTAAAAATAGCCATAGCTATCATGTCCTGTGCAGCTCCCCAAGCAAGATTTTTCATGAAGGAGCTTTTTCTGACTGTGCTTATCTCCCATTACCTAATTTGTTCATTGACAATTGTATACACTTTCCATCAAAGAATCTTAATATAACACATACCTGTAAGATAGCTCTTACCTCCATTTTACAGATGAGAAACTGAGGCACAGAAAGGAGGTGACTGGCCTCGGGGCACAGCGCCACTCTATGGCAGACTAGAAACAGAGTGCTGAAGTCGTGGCTTCCAATCTCATGCATTGACCTGTAGCCTATCCATCTTTTATTTCTATCTTCAGCACTCTCTCCTCTCTTGGTTACACACACTAATTTCCTTTTGTGTGTTCATCACTCTTGCTTGACCTAGTCCTTTCTCCCCCTGCAGAGGTCTTTGTTTTCCAGTTCTACCTTCCCAACATTTTCCCTGTCACCGCCCTCTGGTCCTGTCATACTTCCCCAGTTTGTCAAGCTGTATCCTGTATCTCACCCCAAGATTGGTCCCTCCACACATGCCATGCACATTATCTCCCCGTGATCCTGTCCCTGGGGTAGGGAATGTGGTGGTGTTGCTGTTTAGGGCCAAGAGGCACATGTACCAAGAGGTAGATGTACAAGAGAACCCAGATGAAGCACCCAGTGTTATGCTGCTCTGAGAGATCGAGAGACCAGGAAGAGCAGTGAGGGGGCGGAAAAAGTCTGGACTCCCTAGCGGTAGAAGGAGGAACAGCAAGGGAAACCTTATTTAGTCCACATGACCCTGTTTATGCATATCAGCTAGGGCAGATACATGATTGTCATGCCAGACGTGACCTTTAAATTGCTCAGACTTGGTGCACTCAAGTTAGTTTGCAGTAACCTGTTTTGTTAAAGATTCAAATGCACAAACTAAACTGCTCTAAAGCAGTCCCATCCAGTGCTGCCAGTCCATGCAGTCAGACCAGCATCGTCTCATGATCAAAGGCTGCTGAGAGCGCAAACCGTCTGTATGGAAAACTGCCTAGTATTCCTGTATCTCACAACCTAAAGCCATCTCCCCTCATGTTAGGTACATAACTGGGATTGGCAGATAGTTTTAAAAAATTCCATTTTCCCCAGAGGGAGTTGTTCTGCCATCATCTTCCCCCCCAAAAGAACAATTTAAGCCTTGGTACAATAATTCAAGAAAACATCTGACATTGAGGGATTTATTGATCAGTGATCAAACTTCAGTGGAAAACCAAAGAATGGAAAACCTTGTGGTACAAAATCTTAGTTATAGAAAGACTACAAAATTACTACTAACTAAAATCCGTGGGAGACAGCCCAGCCTCAGGGTCTCTCAGTTCTAGTACAGAGGTTCCCCTTCCAGTATCCCCTCTCTCGGGGAAGGTTGCATAAGTGCTGAGAAACAATTATATAGTTAAAATAAAATGGCTGCAATGTCTAATTTCAGGGAGGCTGTACAGTTTAAAAAAAAAAAAAATTTGAAATACCGTCCCGTTAGAGTGGAGGATATGTTTAAAATCTATACCCAATTAAAACTACAGGTTTGGAGAAAAGTAGGGTACTCCAAATTATCTGAACATCATTCTAACATAGGGGTTAATGTTAAGGTATAATAGCTGATGGCCTGGAAAGCAAGTGTCAAAAAATATGATTAACCTCACATTTTTTGCAAGATAGCACAGCATCAATCTACAATTGATGCAAATGCAATACCCAAATTTGGCATGGCCAGACTAGTTCCAGCTGTCAAAAACAAGTTAAGGACCAATGCTAAGGTCTTTTGGAACCAGTGGACTTTTCCAAATGCACATCGTATAAGTAGCAAACAATGATGTGAAATGACAATCACACTGACCCTATCAGCACACTGCACTGCTGCTGCATAATGATGTGACTGAGCAAACTGTAGATTGGTAGCATGTATGATTCTGGCTCACAGGACAAGCTATTAAAGGTGACATCCACAACTTTGATTTGAAAATGCCAAGGCATGCATGTACATAATGCAACTGCAGTTGCAGTGTCTTCCTGAAAAGTTACACGTGCTATGGTTAGGAAGACAAAGCCACTTTCATGTGTCTGTAACAGTCCCTCCTCCCTAGGTCTGTGGGGTGATAGACATAGGACTTTCAACAGCAAAGCAAAGACTGCCGCCATTTGAGCTAAAGCAGTGACTAGCAGGAGCCTGCTCTCTCCTGGGCATCGAGATAGGGACATGTTACAGCTAATGTCAGCCTGAAAACGAAACCTTTTTAAAAGGATGCATTGTGATGAGGGGCATTTTTGGAAACCAGCTACGTGTCCGAACCACTGCCAATAATTGGGATGAATTATCAATTATTCTCCTTACTGCATTGAGCAGGCCTTTGCAGGAACTTAGCTTAACTAAGGCAAAGCTGGGAGGGAGGAGACAGCGATCACATGGAATGTGCTGAGTCTATGTCCTCTCTGATGCGCTGGGGTAAGCATCCGTTGAAAAACAGGAAGGCTATCTATATTTGACTTCTGGTGTGTGTGTGTGTGTAGTGGAGGGTTGGGGGGGAGGCATGAGACTGAAGACTGCAAAAACACGTCTGTATAACTAATGGCTTAAAAAGTGCTTAATGGTTTTTCTTTGATTGACATGTTGTTTACTAACAAAAACGGGGTCGACAGGTCTGAGGAATTTGGATTTGACCTTCTGGACATCTCTTGGAATCCCAGTGACAGGCAGATAGCTGGCCACTTGGACCTTGTCGTTTGACCACTCGCGACCCCTCCAAGCTGTCGGTATCTAGTATTTGGGGGTGCTGTATAACTGAGGCTGCAAGTTTGTCACGGAAGTCACGGATTCTGTGACTTTCCGGTACTTCTGCAGCAAATGGTGCGGCTGGCCCCACTGAGCAGTCTTGGGCCCCTGTGCTCCCCCTCCCCGCCAGCAGGAGTGTGGGTGTGAGAGGGGCCTCGGGGTTGGGGCGTGGGAGGGGTGAGGGCTCTGGGAGGTGCTTACCTCAGTGGGGGGGGGAGCGCCCTGGAAGTGGCGACATCCCTCAGTGCCTAGGCAGAGGCGTGGCCAGGCAGCTCTGCATGCTGCCTCCGCCTGCAGGCACCGCCTCCACAGCTCCCATTGGCCGTGGTTCCCAGCCAATGGGAGCTGTGGAGCCGGTGCTTGGGGCAGAGGCAGCACACAGAGCTGCCTGGTCACACCTCCGCCTAGAAGCTGAGGGATGTCGCCACTTCCAGGGAGGCATGGAGCCAGGTAGGGAACCTGCCAACCCTGCCAACTACCCCCCCCCCTCCCCAGCACCAGCAGGGGTCCCAGGGCGCACACCGCCCCCCGCACCCCCCCCAGCCCCTGTGGGCCACCCTCCCCAGGACCCGCGGTGCCCCTGGGCTACCCTCCCCACCCCAAGATTTAGTCAGGAGTATATAGTACAATCATGGACAGGTCACGGGCCGTGAATTTTTGTTTACTGCCCGACTTTTACTAAAAATTCCTGTGACGAAAATGTAGCCATATGTACAACCTTGTGTTTGTATGTACTTGAGACTAAATAAAGCAGAGACTTTGAGTAAAGGCATTCTGGCGAGAGTGCTGGAGACTAATAAAATGAAGGCTTTAAGTAAAAGCACTTGATTTTGTGTGATTTATGCCAGCCATATAGCAGAGGGAGGTACTGCATCTCCCATGGTTTATTGCCTGCCACCGCCTTGCAGAGAGTAAAGTTACTGAGCACTTTGGGTTTAGAGAGCCCTGGGTAACAGATTTGGAGGCCCCAGCGAGGCCGGCTGCAAGGAAGGAGACGGTTGGCATAAACAGTTTGTTTTGTTACAGTAGGAATTAGAGGACGGCAGGACAGGATCACTCCCTACACTTCCTGTGTTGTAGCTTGCATGTCAATTGACAGAGCTCAGGTTGGTGACCTGGTCGAGTGAGAACTTATGCCCAAACAAAAGGGAACTTCTGGAAAGATAGAGACACTCGGCATGGTGTTGGGTAACAACTTGACTGATTTTGTACAGGAACATGGTAATTATTTTTGGACGCTCAGAGTCTTTACCTGCCCTGGAGCTCTGTAAGCAATGGGGAAGCTGGGTCCGGCTGGGAATGTGGGTGGCAGCGACAGTATTAGACAAAGAGAGATTTCGGTTGAAGGAGAAGGTGCAAGAGTTAGAAAAAGTGAAAGCCAGCGTGAAAGCCGAATCAGATCCCCTCAGAGCGACCACGTTGCCTCAGACAGCACAGCAGCAAGCGTGCGACAGAGAGAGAGTGAGTGACGGGTTGCAGCAGGAAGTATTTGAGTTGCAGAAGCAGACTGATAGTAGCGAGGTTAAAGCTTTACTGAAGAATCCCAGGATAAGACCCAGGCAGATCATGGGGAAGGTAAAAGACACAGTTGTGCTCTCAGAGCCATGTGGGGAGAGCAGATGGGAATAGCGGCTGCTATTAGAGGAAGTCGTAGTCTGGGAAGGGTCAGTAGGTTAGAGGAAGACCCCGACTTGGATCCTTATGATGATGATGACAGGGATGGTCCCATGAGCTTCCTTTTCCCTTGGGCTCTACTGGGGACAATGTATACTCCCTTGCGTGAAACACTGTCAGAGTTGCAGAAGCCCCCACCCATAGCCTCCATAATAAACACCATAATAAGGAAAATTGGTCCCCAAGGGAGTAACCAAGGAAGGGCAGCAGGGAAATCAGTTGGCCTGTTAAACTGGAGTACAGCTTTGGGAAAGCTGGCTAGGGTAGCTGGCATCCCCGGTCTCAATCTGGCGGCTGTGATCAGGGAATACATGATCCCAGAGGATTTTGCAGGGCTCTCTTATACTATCCCTGGTGTCGAGAGGAGAGTGGGGTTGTCACCTGCTCTTGCAAATCAATATGCCTGGAGGATTGGCAACTCTAGAAGGTGCCCAAAAGCATATTAATTTGCAAGAGCAGGTGACAACCCCCACTCTCCTCTCGATGGTAGGATAGGGACAGGGGTACGGATTCCCAGATGCATGGACCCACGGAGCCCCACTTTTCTTTAGTTTGTTAGATTTGTTGTTGCTGTCTGTACTTTAAGTTTTTGGCTTAGGTTTTCCTTCCTAAGTCATTGTTCACACACACCCCTTCTCCGCCCCCTCCCCGCATGCTTCTTTCTATATCCCCCTCTCCCCACCATCTGCTTCTTTTACACACACACACTTTCGCTGCTGCTTCTTTGTGTGTGTGTGTGTGTGTGTTTTGTTTTAAAGGTTAAGGGAAGTAGTAAATTAACAAAAGAAGGATCAGGCCCAACATTATTGTTTATTTTCAGGCCAAAATGGGAGGTTCATGGTGTATGTGAAGTTTGAACGGGGGGGGTGTATGGCCAGAATTTGTTGTTAGATACAGGTGCTACTTATTCCTTGATGAGTACCCAGAATAAGAACCTGTTTGAACCTCCAGCTGGAGTTAAGACCTGACAGGGATTTAATGAGGCAGAGAGCATTGTCCCGGTTGTAGGAAAATCCCATATAGCATAGGGAAATAAGCTAAATAAAAGGGCAATTAGGCTTAATGGATTTGGGAGGGGAAGGGATCCTGGTAATTGACGTCTTGAGGGAACTAAGAGTGCTGATTGATTTTGCTAATAGGGTTCTGTGGGAACTGCCTCCTGCACATGCTGGGAACCAGTGGAAATGTCAGCAAGTTGCTGGATAGCAGTCTTTAAGGCATCTGACGAACTGGGGTGGTCTAAATGGTGCAGAAAAAACCCAGGAGGAGCAGGCCAAAAATAAAATACAATGTGGTAAAACTGATGCAGAAATCCTAGTCACAGGCCCCGATCCCCCTAGCCCAGAAGCAGTATTGGTGTCCCAAGGAAGTAGAAGCCAGCCTGAAATAAACAATTGATGGACTGTTGAGCCAAGGAGTTCTAGTGGAACAGTCAAGCCTTAATAATGCTGCTTTATGGCTGGTCCTTAAGAGAGACGGCAAGACTTGGAGGCTTGTGGTAGATTTCCATCCCCTTAACCGGGTGACCTTGCCAATGGCTCCCATAGTGGTCCAGTATTAGGAGGTAATGGCCTCCATTGTAAGAGGAGGCCCAGTGGTTTTTCGTTTTAGATTTAGCCAATTTTTGTTGTTGTTGCTATCCCTTTACATTGGAACAGCTACTATAAGTTTACATTCACCTTATGGGGAAGCAATTGTGTTTTACCAGAGTTCCCATGGGCTGGAATAATGCCCCTACTTAGTATATGTCATGCCCATGTAGTCAAGATGTGGGATGAGATGCCTGAAAGAGAGTGTAATTTCTTATGTGGATCAGATGCTGATCTGCACTCAGACCAGGGAAGAGAATCTGGAGGTATTGAACAAAGTGTTACAAAAGATTCAGGAAACTGGGTTTAAGGTTAGCCCAAACGTTGCCAGTAGATAAATTATTTTGGAGCAACCCTGGGACAAGAGGGGACACCCCCATGATCAACAGAAGGTTGAGCTGATATTTAAACTACCAACTCTCATGGATGTTACTGCTCTTAGGTCCTTTCTGGGAACGGTTAATTTTCCCCAAGATTTTATTGAGGGGTTTTCAGAAAAAGCAGCCCTGCTGTATGAACTGTTAAAGGAGGGAACAGAATTGGACTGGGGTTCTCAGCAACAGGAAGCCAGGGTCCAGTTAAAGCAAGCCTAAGCCTCAGCCCTAGCATATCCCTGGGTGAGAAAGTCAGTTGTGCTGCAATTGGCAACTACAGACAGGAGTATAGGGGCTGTGCTGAGTCAGAACCATAGCATGGGCCTCCGACCCATGTCTTATGCCTCTGGGATTCTGAGGTAGAGATGGAATTCACGCCTGTGAAAAGGAGGTTTTGGCACGAGTTTGGTCTTTGCAGCATTGGGACTATCTGGTGAAATTATCCTGTGCTATTGAAAACTGCCCACTCCCCAGTAAAATATTTACTCACTGGCAAAATTAACAACGGTCATGTGCCAACCCCCGTAAGCCCAAAGCAAATCAGGGCTGATGAATTTGCTGAGCCTCAACTGGGTGCTCAAAGCANGGGGGGGGGGGGGGGGGGGGGGGGGGGGGGGGGGGGGGGGGAAGAGAAGAAAGACAAACTCAAACCCACATGGGTCTGAATAGATGTTTATAAATTTAGCTTAAATGTCTAGCAATACTCTCCCTATACAGGTTTCAGAGTAATAGCCGTGTTAGTCTGTATCCACAAAAAGAATAGGAGTACTTGTGGCACCGTAGAAACTAACAATAAATTTGTTAGTCTCTAAGGTGCCACAAGTACTCCTATTCCCTATACAGGGAGGAGAGAGGTTTGTTTTGCTTTACATTTTAGATTAGTAACCAGGTAAATGCTAGAAGTCCTTGGAGACGTGTCGTGATCCTGCTCCTCTGGTGGTATGAATTCAGAACTTGTGTTTGAGGGATGGGGAAACTTCCCGTGGATGACAGCGGTATACAAAGCAAATGACGCAGTGAAAATTAATGTCAACCTTGATGACCAGAAAAGTTTGGAGCAATGCTGCCACTGCCTCCTGAAAGTGTTTAAACGTCCATAGGACAAAAGTGACTCCTCCCTCGACCCCCCTCCAGATGCCGCAAGTCCATCTGCTGGGGGAAGGGGAAAAAAAGTAACGCCAATATGGATGGGTGACAGATGCTACTTTTATTTTTAAGTTCTTTTCCCATCTGTAAATGCCTGAGGGTTCATTTATGGACTGACACCCCTAAGCGGACAGCACCAGGGGAAAAAACAAATCACTTTAGGCTGAAATAATACCTTTCACCTCCAAACATTGGGCAGGAAAGTCTAGGGAAGGCACACTTACAGCTAGTGCCACCAGAAGGGGAATGGAAGGTTATCTTGCTCTGCATTTTGGAGGGCCCAGGTTCTCAAAACTCAGTGCTGAGTTTGCAGTGCCAACAAGATCATTTGCTGGGTGTCGGCTGAGAGTGTTGAACTTTCGTTGGATCACAGCTGTGGTGCAACCAGGACTCTTTATGGGGATGACCGCAGCTACGTGAAGGACCCCTTTTTAAGGAAAAGAAGGTGACCTTTGAGAAGGGTACGGACAAGGGGCATTTTTAGCAAGCAATTATTGGGATGGACGATCAATTATTCTGCTTATTGCATTTAGTGCTATGGCTCCTAGTTTATTTCCTGATACGGCCTTTCAGAGAGTAAAGTTACCGAGAGCTTTAGGTTTAGGGAACGCTAGGAAACACATTGGATTGAAGATGTTCAGTACTCTGCACAACAAAACTGCATTAATTTCAGATCCCCACGCCGCACAGAACAGAGTGGCCAACACTACCAGCCCTCACAGCAAACACTACCGGGGGGCAGGTAGAAAAATCAGACCATGTGCCGAGAGTGAGCAGTACAGAGGATTTAAACTCCAAAAGCCTTTACTTTGTTGCTAAAAAGCAAACCGGAACAGCATTTTTAAAATTTCAATTCAATGCACAAGCCACTTTCCATAAGAAGAGATGTTTTAAAAACTGAACTGTGTGGAGATATATATATATATATATATACTGCAAATGGTTAAATACCTAAGTCAGGCTGTGGAGAAAATAGTATCTTTCTTTAATTTGAGGTGAATAGAAAAATTAGCATGGTGTGGATACTGTAAGGGCAGGAGACCAGGTCAAGGAAAGAAACTCTTGAGGTGAACAGACCTGATTCTAATATTAGGAACAATTAACACACATTTAAGAAAACAAAACAAAAAACACAAAAGAAAACAGAGCTTATTTCTGACAGAACATAAAATGTGTCTAGGCATATTCTGAGTAATAGCTGCAGATTTCTGAAGGATTGACTGCTGAGGAAAAAAAATAGAACAGACACAGCAATTTGCCCCAATTTCTCTTAGCCTGTCCCCTACTTACCTCCTTTTCCTCTCTCCACTTTTGATATTGAGTTTAAGTTAATAAGCAAGTAATTTGCATAAAGGATTGATTCTTTTGTTAAAAGTAACTCACCTTTCCTATATTTTTCTTCTTTCTATACTACAGACTCTGCCTTTTTCCTCTTATAAAGATAGGATTTGCTACACCAAAAACAGCTATATCCCATTTTGAGTGGCAGGGGTAAGTATATCTAATGCTTCCGAGAGAGGTTAAAATGCACCTACCAGACTGTACAATGAATACCAGGGAGAACTCTCCTCCTTATGCAATTAGGTTTAGGCCTTGAAGCACAAGATGCTACTACTATGGTCAAGATTGTCCAGTCCTTTTACATTTTCAATTTATTATTTTAGTGGCAACATGTTATGTAAAGCCTCAATGTACTCCACTTTAATGTTCTCCTAGTCAAGAGCAGAAGAATGTGATGAGTTTTCACAATTCCCTTTTATTGATAAGAGGCAAGAAGCTTTTTTTTTTTTTTTTTTTAATAAGTTGTACCAACTTTGTAATCTACTGTGCAATTCATACCACTCTCATATCTTTTTCAATTTCAGCTTTTTGCATTAAGGAAACAAAACTGGACAGTACTCTGGATATTACTTAATATAGTGTAATGTTCTATGTTGTTTTCCCTTTGAATAAAATGATCCTTGGTTGTATTTACAATGAAGTTTAAACTTTGTATTATATTTAAGGTGTCAGAGGGCATACGTATAGTGAAGCAATGAATTCTAGCATATGGTACAGTTAAAGGAGTAAGTCCTAATCCTTCAATGAGTAAATATATAGTCAGTCTTATTGGGCTCCATAGTCCAACATTCTCAAGATAACATAAGCAAAAACCAATGATCATGAACATAGGCAATGCCATACCAGATCAGACAAGTGGTCCATCTAGTCTGGTATCTTGCCTTTGACATCAGCCAGTAGCAGAAGCTGCAGAGGAAGAGGTAAAGAAACCATAAAGTGCGGCACAATTCTGAATAGCCTGTACATAGTCTAAACTTCTAACATGCTCTAATCCAACATAGGATAAAAATTGGAAGTGGTGTGAGCTCGTACTTCAGAACTTAAACTAACCTATCTAATGTAACCCTGGATGTTCCTATCCATTTAGATGTCCAATCCTTTCTGAATTCTAATAAGATTCTCAAAGATACCTTGAGGCAGTGAGTTTCAAATGTTCAGTACACAAAAAGGAAATCCTTTTCTAAATCAATTTTAGACTTGTTGCCTTGAGTGGGCCCTTGTTCTTTTGTTATGAGAAAGGGTAAAGAAGCCCCTGATTTAGCTCTCACCCTTCAAAGTTTTGTATTATTCCTCATTTTTCAATAAACAGAGGTCAGTCTCTCATGAGAGAGTCTAAAATAGCCTCAAAAAAACACTCAACACAATTGTCATAAGTTGCAAAACCATGTTGAAGGTTTCTCTATGGGCAAAGCAAGAAAAAGACATAGAAGTACAGGAAAATTGACAGCTGCAACTAAGTTAAATCATGATCACTGTAGAAATATATAAGGCCTTGTCTACAGAAGGAAGTTGCTTTTAAAAGGATAGGCCTTGTCTGCACCACAGGGTTTTGTCAACAAAAATCCACTTTCATTGACAAAACAATGGAGGTGTACACACTACAATCCTCCGTCTGCCGACAAATCTCTCCTGCTTTGCCGACAAAATAAAACCACCTCGATGAGATGCATAGAACTTTTTGCAGCTTTATATCGACTACTTGTCAGTGTAGACACTATACTTGGTTGTGTCGCTGTAAATGGCCTCCACAATGCCCAGCCTGACTGCTCTGGTCAGCAGTTCAAACTTTGCTGCCCTGAACCAAGGTACACAGGCATCCACCCCTCCCCCTTTAAAGGCTCAGGAATTTTTGAAGTTCCACTTCCTGTTTGCTTGGTGTTGCCAGCTCACTTCACACCGTCCCAGCTGTCCCACTTGGAGCACACCAGAGTTGTTGGATCTGCTGTGGGGAGAGGAAGCTGTGTAGTTCCATCTTCCTTGACTGTGGGGAGAGGAAGCTGTGTAGTTCCAGCTCCACTCCAGCTGTAGGAATTTTGATACCTACGGTCAGATTTCTCGTGGCAGGCTGGATAAGGGCTATGAATGGGACACACATCAGTGCCGTGCGAAGATAAAGGAGCTGAGGCAGGCGTACCAGAAGGCCAGGGAATCAGTCACTCTGGTGCTGCACCAAAGACCTGCCGCTTCTATAAGGAACTGGACGCCATCCTCAGTGGCGCCCCCACCTCCACCACCAAGAGTCCCGCGGATACTTTGGCGGGGCTGGAGACAGCGGACATTGGAATTAACTCCGAGGACAAAATCCTGGACAAGGAGGTCGAGTTGGAGGACGATGTGGAGCACACAGCAGGGTTGTCCAGTGACACAGCAAGTCAGGAACTCTTCTCCTCTCCGGAGGGGTCTAGCCAGTCCCACCAGTTATGAGGTAGAGCTGTCCTTTGCTTTGTATATTCTAGAAGTGGGTGAAGGGATAGAAACGTACAAGACTAGCTGTGCTGCGGTGTGCTTCACATTCCCCTGTGCAGCTAAGCAGTGCGGAGGAACAATGTGTTAATGCACAGTGAGATTTCATGGGAATTCTCCAAAGAGATCTCTAGGAAACTTTACTGGAGATACTCGCCAATCCCCTGCCAAAGGTTCCTTGGCAGAGCTGCTTTGTTCCTTCCCCCGTTGTAGGAAGCTTTCCCGTGTGTGCAGGGACCAATGCGGCACACAGGCGAGCAGCCCAGGGACCCGGTCTGAAGCTGCACGCATGCAGGAGATGCACCTTTGCTTACTCTCAGGAGTGAGATATCAGCTTCAATGACCCTCAGCTGTGGAAAATGGTGGCAGAGTTTACAATATTGTCCCCAGTCACCTTCAGTGATCCTCTTAAAACACCACCTACACCTTTTCCCCCCACTTTTTGCCTGCACTGTTAGGCTAGCGTATTTCAAGTTGCTCCACCAAGCTCATCTCCGCTGTAGATCTATTTAACTAGCCCAATCGGGGATAATATGGCCAGTCAGTCATATAGCATCAGAAGAAGGCCATTAGAATTGCCAAATCTGGAATGCTCAACAACGACTACTTCTACTGAATCCCGATAAACTCAGTCAGGGGATAGAAAGGGAGGAGGCATAGTAAGTGACAAAAACTCCCCTCCCCCGGCCAAAAACTCCAAATTGCCTAGTGTTCAGGAACAAGGAAACCAATTTATCCAGGACTTAGTAAAAATTTTGAACATTTCATTTGACCACCTCCCTTAGAGGCACAACTGAGCTACCAATAAGGCAACACTTCACTCATGCATCTATTCCCTTCATTTAGCAGTCACATACCAGGGCACATATCCCTCTAGAAAGTAAGTTACGGAAAGTAATTAAAATAATTTATTAAAATCAACATGTTTACATTTGTACATTCCACATACTGCTGGATATGTTCACTGACATACCGAGCAAGAAGTCAAGAGAGCAGAAGAGTAAGTGTGAAGGTTGCCATAGTAGCAAGCTTAATCCAGGAGTACTTTTAGTTGTATAACTAGCCATTAACTTAGGCTAGCTATCTGCTGCATTCTCCCTTTGCAAGTAGCAGCACATTTCATAATCTGTGTTCAGAGGACATAAAGCTATTAGCTTACAGTTCAGACAATGTTCTACACCAAGGAAACAGTCGGCATTAGTAATTCATAGGTAATAGTAGAACAGGTGACATGAATTAACTCATTATTGCCAATGTACTTTTAATGTAAAAAATTACAATGTAACTGAAAATTTAGATCATGCTGATTGATACAGAATGATCAGACTAAAGCTAACTGGGAAAGAATGAGTGATTGTATTATTGTAGAGAACAATGAAAACTACCAACAGAGTGACAGCTTTTTAAATAATTACTCATGGTAAGATGTACAGAAAGACTGATAAAACATTTTGTTGTAAAGTCTGAGCCTTGGTTCAGAGTTAAGCTTTCATATAAGAATGTATAATGAAGGTATTAAACTGCTTTTATGCACATATTCCCACCCAGGTATTTACAGGCATAATTTGGACTGTTCACTGCTGTTTCTAGCCTCTAATTTGAGCAGAACACTGGATTCTGAAGTGCAGTTTTTGTTTTATCAATTATTTTCCCCCTCCTTTTTGCTTCAGATAGGGAGGAATGCAGACAAGTCAGGACAAGACAACACGGTCAGGTTTTTTGGGGGGGAGCAGAGAAAAGTAGTTATCCTTTCTAACCAGGACAAATGTGGACACATTAGCCAAAGTAGGTGACTAAAGGAGAGCTTCCCTAACTGTGAGTTACCTGAAATTCTAGGCCAACATTCAGGGCAGGTCTACACTACAGGGAAAAGTCGATCTAAGCTATGCAATTTGAGTTACGTTAGTAGCGTAACTCAAGTCGACATGGCTTAGATCTACTTACCCCAGGAGCCACACCACACTGGGTTGATGAGAGAAACTCTCCCATCGACTCCCCTTACTCTTCTCCTTCTGGTGGAGTACCGGTGTCGACGGGAGAACGATCAGTGGTCGAATTAGCGGGTCTTCACTAGACCCACTAAATCGACCCTCGGTGGATCGATTGCCGCAGCATCGTTCCCACCAGTAGTGGAGACAAGCCCTCAGTGAGGTTTCATTATGTGCTAGTACCAGGCAGTACAGACAGCTATGAGCTCGGTGCTGAAGCAAAAAGGAAACTCAATCGGAGAAGTTTGTTTCATGTTGATAACAGCTATCATATGAATCTGAAATTGTAGGGACAACACAGGATGGAAAGAAGATTCAACTCCCGTAGTAGTGCTGAACAGTATCATTGTTACAATGCTGTGTTTTATATTCTATGCTGAAATTTTGATTGGGAAGCTTACCAAAGATGTAATATACTAGAGAGGCCTGCTCTTGACGACAGAAGTGTTTTGAACTGACTCCAGAACCAACAATGATTGAATAAATTGCTAGAAGAAGAAAAGTGGCAGAGAGACTGCAAGACAGCTGATGTGAAAGCACACACACTGAGGGAATAGTGTCTCAAAGGCAAAAATAAACCAGAAAAAAATGGGACTTCCAAGTCATAGCTGGTGTCATTTCTTATCTAAGTTGTCAGCAGGGCTGCTGACACCAACTATCTCTAATGAATCCTTCCCAGAGGCAGTAAACAAAGACCCAACATGTTCTTTATGATAGAAAGTGTTACTAGCTAAAACAGGGAAGTTCCAACCCGCGCTGAATATACATGGTTAGCAGGAGGCACTCCATGCTGAAATCAGTGCTGCTGCTATTGATATTAGACAGGGTTAAAAACAGAGGTAAAAGGCAGAAACAATGAGAGAAAGGTTAGTCATGGAGAGGCACACACATATGTGGGTCAGCATCTTTCTGCAGCTTTGAATCCAATCTTGCTAGTTTCTCTCTGACATTTTGCTTCAAAGATCTTAAAAGGGTGGCCAGCGAGGCAGACATTAGTCAATCATAACGCGTTTTCAACCTTCCCAGATTACTCCAAAACTTCAGGGAAAGTCGCTCTTTAAGCAGAGTCATTAAAGATCGTAGTCAGCCATGTTCTTTCACTGTCCTCTGTGGAACCTGGATTTATCTTTGGATCACTTTCATTTGGAAATTTTAGCAAGTTTCCAAACGTAGGTTATACACAGTTTAGTGGTGCTGCATTAATGTACTGATTTCTACAAAATTTGAATTTAATTGGAGGTAAAGTCTCAAAGTGGATGACAATAGCAGATATGGAAAAGTTGCAGAATACGATGCTGTAACTGAAGAGGTTTTGAAACAAATGCCTTGCAAATTGCTCTAGAATTAAAAGTTTAATTATGGTCTTTGTGCCAGAGGCAGTAGTCCCACAAACCTGCTAATTTATTTTTTGCACATAACTGAGTTGTTTTGAGACAAATTAATTTATACTGCTTAATTTTGCCAACAGGCTTCCTGTCAAAGAAAGGTGTTTCTCTAAATTTTAGAATTGTATTCAAAATGTGCACAGCTGTAGTTAATACACTGAAAGCAGTAAGTGATATAGAAGTTGAAATTCCAGCAGCAATATATTATCTCTCTTCCCCCCCCAAGATTACACTTGAGTTAAAAACTTAAGCCTCTTTTTTGCCCATTATCCTTCCAGTTCAGGTTAGATTATGTTATTCTACGCCAGGGGTCTCAAACTCAAATGACCTCGAGGGCCACATGAGGACTAGTACATTGGGCCGAGGGCCACATTTACTGACACCTCCCCCC
>QXTE01000137.1:3259079-3285089 GCA_003942145.1 Platysternon megacephalum
GGCAGGCAGGCAGGAAGCCTGCCCTGCCCCCGGTGCTGGTCGGCCAGGTAAACGTTGGGGGGGGAGGGCGGGGGGGCCGGGAGGAGCTCGCGGGCTGCATGCGATAGCGCTGCGGGCTGCATGCGGCCCACGGGCCGCGTGTTTGAGACCCCTGTTCTACGCTATCCATTTTTGTATACCTTTTAACATTTGCCTTGCATGTGTGCTATAGCTGGATTTAAATTTGTTTTAGATGAATTACAGGTTATGTTTAGATAACATTAAATATGTTAACAGAAAAACTAATATTTGGTCTTATTCACATGTAAACTTAGTTAAGGTGTTCTACCACAAATTTGCCCGTAGCCAGGTATTATAAGTCCCCAGGGCGCCACTTATTGAAACGGACTGTGAAACATCTGGATTTGACATTCTGTCTGGATAGTAACCTTACTTTAAATAAATATATATATATATATATATATATATATTTTCTTTTATTAGTGAGACATCTTTATGAAAACAAAATTAGTGTACTGCGGCTGATATTTTTATATGCCTGTTTTCCAATAGGATATATAAAGCATTTCTTACGAACTCCATGCTATTGCCCACATCAGAAAATGTCTATATTCAAATCTTTATAGAAGATAATACTGTTTGTGATTTCCTCACGTCAGTACTCCTTGAGTTACATGATTTTGGTTTTATTATTTTTTTCAACAATATTTTGTCTACATTACCAACCTCCGAACTTATTTTATTAATTTATCTGTGTTTTGGACCATATTGATTTATGATACCCCATTCAAAAAGTAGTTATGTCTGGGTTGCGGTACTGCTACCCTTACTTCTGCACTGCTGCTGGCGGCAGCCCTGCCTTCAGAGGTGGGCAGCTGGAGAGCAGCAGCTGCTGGCCAGGAGCCCAGCTCTGAAGGCAGAGCCAACGCCAGTCCCAACACAGAGTAAGGGTAGCACGGTATGGTATTGCCACCATTACTTCTGCACTGCTGACTGCAGAGCTGGACCCTCAGTCTGCAGCCGCCACTCTCCGGCTGCCCAGCTCTGAAGGCAGCAGCGCAGAAGCGAGGGTGGCATGGTATGGTATTGCCACTCTTACTTCTGTGCTGCTGCTGGTGGGGTGCTGCCTTCAGAGCTGGGTGCCTGGCCAATAGCCACTGCTCTCCAGTCACCCAGCTCTGAAGGCTGCACAGAAGTAAGGGTGGCAATACTGCGACCCCCTTAAAATAACCTTGTGATCCCCTCTGCAATTCCCTTTTGGGTCAGGACCCCCAGTGTGAGAAACACTGGCCTCCCCCTGTGAAATCTGTATAGTATAGAGTGAAAGCACACAAAAGACCAAATTTCACGGGAGGAGAATAGATTTCACGGTCGGTGACATTTTCATGGCCGTGAATTTGGTAGGGCCTCAGATACTGTGCAGATACACTTTGTGCTGAAAATCTCAACTGACTCAATCTGAAAATTTAGGAGTCATACCAACTATTTCAACCATGTATCATTCAAGAATCTATTATATTTATTACAGCTTGATTTCTTCTTTGGCTTAAAGAATTAAAGTTTTAAAAATATGTTTATACATAATCCTCTTATGTAGAATGAAGTTGCCTCCTTCAACTCTCAGGCTCCTTACAAAATTTGGTTAAACAGTATCTTGAAGAGTTCACAGGATTAGTAAATGTTATTTTTTAAGTTATTATAGAAAAAGGTGTTACCTGAAGAATAGCTCTGTGGAAGCTCGAACGCTCGTCTCTCTCATTGACAGAAGTTGGTCCAATAAAAGTTGTTGCCTCACTCTTCTTGTCTCTTAAACAGAACACTTCAGAATTTATAGAACATTTACTAAATCATACCAAATTCACTAGCACCTGGGGGTGTCATTACTGACTTCTTCACGACCTCTCCTCCCCTTCCCATCTAGGTCCTAGATCTCACACAGGGATCCCAAAGCACTGACCCTTACTATTGCAAGGAGTCCCATTGAAGTCTCTGCTTGCTGTCATAAAGTTATATTAGAGCAGACATTTATAATGTAACCCATACTCTTGACATCACTGGTTACATGTTTATCCTCCAAGGACATTCAATAATAAAACCAATGTATTCAACTGTATTTACAGTATATTTGCATATTAATAAATAAGTCCATATTAAAAATCATTAAAGCCTCTTTCCGCAACAAAAAAGTGACTAGGGTCTAGCTAGACTGTATCAGACAGCTTCATTACGACTGGGTTTTTCAAATACAGATGTGTGACTGTATGAGGCCATCAGTTTCCACTGAGTTTATTACTTTAGACACAGCAAAACAGCAGAAACTAGCAACAGGCCAGTACTTAAATTTGTTTTATGACAACAATACAGCAGAACGTGGCAGCGGGGTGGGCTGGGGGAGACAAAAAGTGCATCAAAAGCCAACAATTTGTAGCGCACAGAACAAATTCATAATGTGATCCTGTGGAACAGATTTCAGCAGAAATGAGGACATGCTGCAGCTAACAATCGATATGCATTTTTTTCTTGAGAATAAGCTGCAACATGCCAGTGTCTTCTCTACATGGCTACAACACTGTATAGTCTCTTCATAAAGCATTCTAGAGACAGACAATATCCGACTCCTGAATAAAAGGGTCTCTCCCCGCCACACCATGTTTATAAGCAACACATTCAGTGCAAATTTAAGTTTCCTTAAAAAAACATTAGTCTGCCCCGTATTCATCCTTTCTGTGAAGAAAAGGCTTATTTTCTTTCAGAAGGTAGATTTTTTTTATTACTATACACAGAAGAGCCTACTCTTGCGTGTCTCGATTTCTGATAGTTAATATTTTCTTTGCTGTCTACATTCATAAAGATCAGCAGATAAGTGGCCATATTTCACATTTATTGAAATCTTCCCATTAGCCCCAGGATAATCTCTTCATCTTGATTTATTGTTAAAGTAGCTGCACTTGGCTCTTTATCCAGCACGTTTTCCAAGGAGTAAGTCATGGAAACTAGTGCAACCTGGAACATATTTCAAGTTTGACTGTGATGGGTCATGTTAGGATTCACGAGTCTCTTTGCAGCGCAATGGGTGTGAACCATACCACCATTTGGGTATCGCACGAACGCAGGCTCACAGAAAGGACTTTGGCACACCTGGCAGAGCTTTTTGTCCGAAAGAATAATTGGGCTTCCTTTTAGTTTAACCTATAAATAGGAGAAAAAACATGAATCCAATATCACTGCAAATCAGGAAGGGAACTAGAACAAACAGCATAACAAATCAGGTTGTTTATAAGACAACAGTGTCCATTAAAGCTTTTTACATTACAGCTACATTAGCTGAACTGTACTGAGTGGATAGATCTGGGTCACTTGATTGGAATTTATAAAGCCCAATTACATGGATTATTTAAATTAACTTGGACTAATTTTGCATATTAACAGCAGTTTGTTGTAACTATTCCATGTTTCCTCCTAATTAATACTTTTTTTTTTTTTTTTAAAAGGCACTTGATTCAAATCCTGACGCTTCCCAAGTAACTATGTGGAATGTATAGCAAGTTTTGCAAGTGTATGTTACTCAGTTTCCCCGGAGATGTATTAGCCCATGGATTCTTGTCTCAATCAGATTCTGTAGGTCAATTTGTTAACTATCTCAATTAAATGGACATACGAGCAAATTGGAAGCGTTAAGTAATATAACTCTAAGCAGGGATGGAAGGGGATTTCTCAAGTGAACATTGTGCTTACAGAAGTGATCCAGTAGGCTTGAGTTGGGGTGAGTGCCGTGCAAATGTTACCACGCACACATATGGAGATATACCTGAAAGGTCATCGAGTCCAGCCCCCTGCCTTCACTAGCAGGACAAAGTACTGATATTTGCCCCAGATCCCTAAGTGGCCCCCTCAAGGATTAAACTCACAACCCTGGGTTTAGCAGGCCAATGCTCAAACCACTGAGCTATCCCTCCCCAACTCTATCCAATACATCTCAATCCTGATTAGAGTTCTGAGTTTCTCAAGGAAAGCATGCTAATCATGAAACTAAACACAAAAGGTGGTAAGATGTGCACAACACATGCATTACCCTGGGAACACCAAATTCTTTCACTTGCAACCTAAACAAAGTACACTAAGCTAGCCACTACTCTACCCAGGCCCAACACCATCCCCTTTTAAAGGGAAAATGAAATTGTTTTTGTCACAATGTTTTGAAATTTAACCCTGAGTAGAGATGGGCAGTTATCAGAACTGTCCTGAGAACTGGAGGTACAACCAGGAGAAAAAATAATTTTGGATAACTGAAGAGAACTAAGGGAAGGGTTTCTTCCCTCAGGAATCAACTACCTTAATTTATAGAAAAATAAAAAAAATCCATGTATTTGAATTATAACAAAGAAAGCAATACACCCACCTTGTCATGTTTATAGATTAAGTTTTCAGCTTTTGCTAACCCAAGTGTAATTTGAGCCATTCTTTTTGTATGAATGCTTTCCCTCATTGCTCCTGTCAGGAATGGGGAGAGGAGCTGTACTGACCAGCTGTCAGGCACAAGCTGTAAGACACGGGCTGCATCAAATTCAGCAGCATGATTATTCAAGAGATCTACAGCAGCCATGACCAGTTCACAGTCCGAAGAGCCTGGATTTAGATAAACCGAGAGCAACATATGGAAAAGCCTTTGCCTGTATGGTAGATCTTTACTCTCAGAGCTCCATATGCAGTAATCTTCAGCAGCAGAAAAGTCCTTTAATTCATGGACTAGGATATGCAAAGCTTTGTCATGTTCTTCCAATTTCCCATATAGTATTGCCCTTTCCATATGAAGATCTGTCCCCTTGATTTTATCTGTTAAACGAGAATCAATTTAAGACCGTGCTCTGTTCAATAAAGGGCATTATTTGCCGCCCCAGAAGGAATCCAAACTTAAGGGAAAAAACAAATTGCAAAATACTGCTATCTAGGTGACAAAAGGCAGTGTCATTCCATGTACTTTATCTGAAAATAAGTATATTTTCTATAAATCTACCTTGTGGGCTCAGTGCACCTCAGTCCATATTGTGAACTGTGAAAAGCATAAGAAGTCAGTACATTTCTCAGCCTCCCTTCAAATTCTGGAATCTTTCAAGTCCAAAAAGAAAACAGTATGTTGAGCAAATGTCCCTTTTATGAAAGAGAGACCATACAAATACTAATCCCAGAACTGTGTTCCAGCTGCCAAAACATTAAGTGTTAACACCTGGCAGAGAAGGGGGTAAATTTAATCCATCTATAAATCTCCTGTTAAGGAGGGAAATCTTAATTTACTGTAAATATATTTGCTGAAAGTAGGTGCAGCACAACTGCAGAAATTTAATGGAAACAAGTAATTTCCTTCCAAAATATGCTGCTTTATTTTCAGTTGGGAAAACACTAGTGTGCATTTCGAACCACCACATATGATTAAGCCAAAAGGTGGTTAAGCCTACCTTTAGTTCACTATCAATTTATTCCATATTCATGTAAAATTCTGAAATAGCAATTCAGTGTTTCCAATTTTAGGTATTGCAAAAGTTAGCAGCTCTTTGCTCTGAAATGTAAGATTTTAAAGGGGATCGTTTATACATTACTATCTTTACCATTGGTTAGGCTTTAACCTACACATTAAAATCTTCAATGACTGGCACTGTCATATTTGTCTGCTAAATGCCAGGTGCACGTATGGTGCAACATAAAAAGAGATCGCTCAGGTTGATAAGGAGTGACTAGGTATGTAATTTCAGTTGCTATTAAAACAGTAACAGCCAGTTCAGTGTATTGGTAAGCAGACTGAGCTCAAATATTCTATTTTTGTTTTAGGTTCATGAGCAGAGTCAGTTTGGTGGCACTGGAAACCACAATGCTCTCTCCATGTAACAGGTATAGCACAGATAAAGGCAATAGAAGTTTCCCTCCCCTCAGCGGGCCTCAAACCTGTTCCATCTCCATACCTACCCAGGTCTCAGCAGAAGCTGTCAAAGGAGAATACTGTCTTTCATTTATAACAGGGTAAAAGTACTTATCTTACCTAAAATAAAATGAATTCTATAAAAGTCAGATTTCTGAAGAAGACTGCGTAGCTTAGTCTGTGTTTCAGTCAATTCTGCACAATTGTCTGTGGTCACAGATTTTAGTTGCAGCACTGCCTCCAAATACAACACAGCTAAGTGGGTATGATACTTTTCCTTCTGCAGGCATAAAGGACAAGATTAATTCAATACGTACAAAAATGCAATTACAAGACAAAGACAACCCACCCACTCCAAATTAAACAGTGATTAATCTTTACATGATATTTAGTGTAAGTACACTGATGAGTGCAGTAAATATTGCCCAATAAATTGAACAATTTTTTAATCTTATAGACTGTGCTCTCCAGAAGATTTTAGTAAGTTCTGAAGCCTTTTGTCCCTTCAATCAATGATTCTTCTAGTCCTGTATACTATCTGATGGTTGATAGTTTCTGCTCTAATGGACCAGAGTCTATATCCCTTATATGTATCCTAATATTACAGCAGATATTCCAGTTATATAAAATGTCAAATCCTTATTTTACTCCTACCGAGGTCTTGGCCTCAATGGTTTCTTGCAACAATGAGCTCCACAGGGGAGTTGTGTTGTATAAAAAAATTCCCTTTATCAGGTTTATTTTTGCTGCCTTCCAATTTCATTGGAAAACCCTTGGTCTACTACTTTGAGAGTATGAAAAAGAGCACCTGACCTTCTTGATAATAGTTTTAACATATCCTTGTCACATCCTTTTATATCTCCCTCCTCTGTAATTGAATACACCTCTACCCCGATATAACGCTGTCCTCGGGAGCCAAAAAATCTTACCGCGTTATATCAAACTTGCTTTGATCTGCCGGAGTGCGCAGCCCCGTCCCCCCGGAGCACTGCTTTACCGCGTTATATCCAAATTTGTGTTATATTGGGGTCGAGGTGTAGTTTTAATCTAATTAGTTTCTCTTCATTTTTAAGTCTGTTCACTGCACCTTTTCTATTTCTATGATATACTTTTGGAGGTAAGGCCACCAGAATCCAATAAAGTACTTAATCTGAGGTATGCCAAAGTTTATATAATGGCACAACGTTTTTCAGCATTACTCACTATACCCTACGTAGTAAAACTTAAGTCTGATAATTTTTGAACCACCATTACTGAGGAAAGGTTTTCACTGAAATGGTCCACAATGACTCTTAGGACTGAGTGGCAATAATTAATTTAGAACCCAGAGTATATAAGTAGTTCAAATGGTTTCTTCTCACGTGCATACCTGTGCATTATCTCAAACTATGTAATATAATAGAGTCGTAATCTGGTGACAGTGGTTTGCCTAGAAATATTCAGGACATCAGTTGAATGCCACTGCTTCATGGAAACAAGTATGCTCATTAGCATGGTCAGGGCTGCCTCCACCGCAGGATTTTAGTGAATGATGGGAAGAGGAAACCACCAACTTATCCCAAGAACGCAAAGTTTTCTTAACAGCTCAAGTTGGGGAATTGGGAACCAGAAGTCCTGGTCTCCCCCCACACAATCATTGCTTTGCTTTGTTATCTGGATCAAATCAAATCACTTTCCCTTTGTGTCTCAGTGTAACACCATTTACCTGCCTCAGGAGGTTTGGCTTCACTTTTAAGATCTGTTGTATAGTGCTGCTGTGTACTGATAAAAGGCTACTGTGTTCCAATCTGAGGGCTGTTGGATGTCAGTGCTGGGTAAACGTTTCCTGTATATGCAATTTCTAAAGTGCTTTGTGATCTTACAAGGGTGCTAAATTACTTAAATTGTGTTCCTCCAGCTCTTTACATAGGGATTGAAGAACATGCCTGCCTCTGAAATATTGGAATTGTGAAGTTAAAAGAACCACCATCAAAGTGTAACAAGATTAGCAATTATTGCTCAACCATTGTTTGTTTGTTTTTATGACCTTGCCTACAGTAGAAGTTTTTAGATCTTTAATTCCCTCTGGTTGCAAGTCTACTGGTGGAAGCACACACAAGCTCAGGCGCGTTTAGCATCATGATGTTTAACTCTTGTGGTAAAAGCACTTAAACCTGTCCACAATACAGCTTCCACTGGTGCAGGTGTACCAATTGGAATTAAGAGTTTAAAACAAAAATCTTAGTAGACAACTTTCCCTCCAGTCTGGTCTGTATGTTGCTTACTAAAGTAATGAACTCCTCGCAACAGGAAACGTATCTGTTTATTCACCATTCTTCATGTCTACTGCACTACGCACATGAATAGCATCATATAAGTAATAAATAAGGCTAGGATTTTGTCACAGAGGTCGCAGAAGTCATGGAATCCGTGAGTTCCAAAGACCCGTGACCTCAGCCCACATGCAGCTGGAAGCTGCAGGGTCTGGCTGGCGCCCGCGGTAGAGGGACCCCTGGAGCTCCCCGCCACCACGGGCGGTAGGAGGGACCCCAGAGCTCCCCGCTGCTGCAGGCACCGAGGGGCTCCTTGCTGCGGGCGGGGGACCCAACAGCTCCTGGCCGGGCCCCCGCAGCTCCGAGACATGGGGGGAGTGGGACCCTGGAGCTCCGAGGCCCCACAGGTGCTGGGGGGCCCCAGAGTTCCATGGGGCTCCCCAATTTGTCATGGATATTTTTAGTAAAAGTCAGGGACAGGTCATGGGCTTCCGTGAATTTTCTTTATTGTCCGTGCCTGTCCCTGACTTTTACTAAAAATATCCATGACAAAGTCTTAGCCTTAGTAATAGATGGCACTGCCATAGCTCCTTCCATCTGAAGATTTCGAAGTACTTCCCATAAATGATTTAAGCCTCACTGATGAGGCAGGAAAGCATACCTTGTCCAGAGATGGAGAAAGTGTCAGAGAGGTTAAGTGACTTTCACAATATTACAGAAGCACAATGTTGCAGAACTGGGAATGGAAGCCAGATCTCCTTATTCCCATGGTTACACTCTAGCCATAAGATCATCCTCTCTTTCTCTGCCTTCTGGGTAAACTTAAAACCCATTGTACAAAATATTCAGATTTGCCAAGAAACACTTTATGAAGCCTAATTGTACTTCAGGCTCTCCATTTGAGGTATCCCAGTTTGTACACTGAATCAACCTTTTTTGTGGTATTTCTGAAGAGCTTACCTCTATTTTTCTATCCAAGACTAGGTACTCCAGATATTTAACAAGTGACTTGGGGTATTTGTTAAGGCAGTTCATGATGTTATCTGGATTAAAGCTGTTTTTGACTTGGTCTTCCAAAGGCCTTTTCGTAAAAATCTGTACTCCAACCTATAACAAGTTAGTTGCATTGAGGAAGTCAGATGACATCTTTATTTTTTGTTTTAAGCACTCACTTTTCTGTTAACGATTAAATTAAGAAATCAAATACAAAATATTCAGAACACACACTACGCAAAAATAATGGATTAACAAAACATACTGAACTGGGCTGCTCAGTCACTGCTTCTTGATGCATCACATACCTACTGCCCCAATTCAGAATCGATACATTGCCCAATTTGTAAGCCTTTTGTGGTAGGGATCTTTTTAAACAAATATTTTTCATTCTAGGACATGAATGTGAATGTGAGAGAAGCATAACAAAATATTAAATACCACAAAGGACAAGATAAAAAAGGAAGAGTCAAAGGTCAGAATGTCAGCTCAGATTTTCAACCTTATCTCTGGATTCCTTTAAGTAAATCTAATTAATAAGCTTTTATAATGGCTAAAATCAACAAGATTTACTAATTGTGGCATTAAATACCATGCTTCTCATACTGTGACAGTACAGATCCATGAGGCTGGTTTCAGTATCAGTTAAGTCTACATGCTAAATAGTAGATGGAATAACAATGCCTTAATTCAGAAATAACTAGAACCTATTTAGATGGTAAATTCCATGGGACAAAGGCTGCTACTTGTGCATTTTCTAGCACAAGCACTCAGTTGGCACTTAGACTGGAGTACTAAATACTTGTGGATATTACAGAAATGATGCACTTGGATTTTGGTAGGTAAAGAGCATAAGCCATCTAACTCCTGAAGCAGCATAGGTGTTGCCAAGAGAAAAAGGTTGCTTACCCCACTTTTCCCCACACGTCACCACTTCTGCAGCCCTTTAGAGCAACGGAATACTACCAGTACTGAACTACTAACATGTGACATCAGCTTGTGTTTTAATCTTCATACACAAAAAAAGCCTTATTAATATGAAGCAAAACTCCAATATAAATCCCCTTTAGCATACAAAATGTCATTTCTTCCATCGTTTAAGACGACAGCTTAATATTGTTTTTAAATCTATTGTTCACAGTAGACATCTGCAAATTCTGAAATGAAGCACTTTCATCAAACAAATTAGATAGGTGATAGTTAAGACTGAAAGATTTAGAGGGGTAGGAAACATGAAAGGGAAGTGATGAATCATTACATTTTACCAAGAAATTTTTTTCTATAACTATTTGTTTTAAGAAGGGATACAATCACAAACCTCCTCACTTTTCTGTAAAACCCATTCAGCATACTTCCACACTAGTTCTTGGTCTGAGCAGAAGGTAAGGAAGTCTACTATATACTCATAGAGGTCCGAACGTGTAGAATCTTGAACGTCTCCATTAACTATTTTAATCCATAACTGAAACAGAAAAAGTGTATAAGAATTAAACTTCTTAGCAGTTTGCCTTTGATATACTTAAAATCTTATACTAAATCTACTGCTCAATTAAAAAATTACAGCAACATTATTACAATTGTACATCTTTCCCTGGTTGTTGGTTCCTATCGAGTTCAGTGCATGCACATGCGCACACTCTCTCTCCCCCTTATCCTAGTCCCTAATGGTTAGAGATTAGCTTAAATCCTGAGGCACGGAGGTTTAATATTCCTTTAAAATTTGTTAGCTCTAACTCTGGATATCCCTTTTTGAATGTTGCTAAAGTTCTTGGCCTCAGTGACTTGCACAGTCTAATTATATGCAAGGAAATATTTTTTCACAGTATCAGTTTGGAATTTGCTCTCTTTGCTCTAAAGTTACATTCAGCTTCTGGTTTCTACTTGAATCCTGCTCTTAATATTCTAGCACAGGTTCAAAGTAACTTAGACAGCAATTTAGCAAAAAGCAACCTTATTTTCTTTAATGCTCATTTTGTTCCTAAATGCCGAACTTGCAGAACTGTATTAGTTTGCCTAGCAGCTGCAATCAACTTACCACATTTACAGGTGTTCATACGAGTTTGTCAGAACCAGGCTAAGTAGCTGGCAGACACTATTTCAAGGGAATCAGGGGTGCTGGAATAATTTTTATAGTGGGGGTACTAAGAGCCATTGAACCAAACTGTAAACCATGTATATAATGGCAATCACTTCAAGCCAGGGGGTGTGGCAGCACCCCCAGTTTCAGCACCTATCAGGTGCATTACTGGGTTAAGAAGTTATATGCTGAATGATTTTGCTCACCCTACACCACCTCATTTCTGCACCAAGGACCTGACCAGTCTTCCCTTTAACTTTAATGGGCATTGATTGAGACTCTGAAGAAGGGATTAAACCCTTCTAAGAAATACCAGAACATAGGAAAAAACTTCTTAAATGAATAAATATGCCTGTGAAATATTGGAACAGTTTTTGTTGATGCACAATTAAACACCACAGCATATCCAGAGGCTGCTTTTCTGCCCAGGATCACTCAGGTGACTACCTGCCTCATTTACTTAGTTAAATATATGTAAGTCAAAGTTTATTTAAATCTAGGAAACAACCATATCCCAGGAAAACAAAAAAACACAAGCTACTTAAGACATCTTTACAATCTACTGAAGGGACTATCTTCTAAAGAAATTACCAAGATAGTTCTTCAGTATGAGAGGTTCCTGTCAGAGACTGAGAACATTTGAATGCTTCTAGCTGAAGATGCACAGATATGATCACAACAGTAACTAGGGTACATACACACACACTTGTGATTTTTATGTCCATTAAAACCCATCATAATTCTGGCTAAGAATTATTAAGGTATAAAAGCTTATCTTGAAAATATAGCCTTTTTTAATCATCACTTATGTGGCTTTGTATTTCTCTAACATTTTAACCAGTCTGAGGAATTAGGTTTTAAGAGAAAGTTCATCCTGCTGTGGATATATGCCAATTTTTTAATTAGAAGTTACCTAGACACATTTTCGGGGTGGTTTATGAACGAACTAACAAAAGCTTTATTATACCATCTTGATTAAATACTGATTTGTCATTCTAACCTGAAGTGCTGCAGCATCTTGACCATTGTAGTGATACAGGAGTCCAAGTGCAAAATACCTGTATTTTAAAAAATGTATGAACATTTAAGTTCTTAGATCCTCTTCATCAGTTTAAATATGGTACAAATTGCAAAGGATAAAGAGCAGTGGTTTACTGTCTTCATACATTTCATGCTTTCCTTCATTTTAGAATTCACCTATCCACAAAGTTCTATATTAAGTATCAGTGGAGCAATTCTAATTCATTAACAGCTGTTCTTCAACCAAAATCTCTTTTTTACACTATAGTATTTATAAAACTCTACCTCCTCTTTAAAAAATCTGATTTTCTTTACTGCAATGTAGACTAGTGTCAAGACACAGCAATACACAGTTCTGAACAAGAGTCTCCCATGTTCTAAAATTTGTTCTATTATAGTATGGCTTCCCATTGTTTCCATTATAATGCCTCTCTATTTCCATGGGTTTAAAATTCTACTTTTCATATTTATTCCAACTAAAGTTAGTCATGTAAAGTCTTTGTCATCAAGTGGATTTGTTGGACAACTGAAACAGTAAAACACTCTTAAATCCAATGAAAATCACAACTGAAACTCCCAATCCAGCCTATCCTATGTTATACTATTGTGTAATATATTTTTGGAGTCTGAAAGGGAAAAAATAGAGAAAGGTGCAGACACATTGTTCAAAGTTAGTTTTCACACTTTTTCTGTGTACATTTACTGTATACAGTTTTCTGAACAGTGCTGAATGTCAAGCCCTTGATTCTCTACTTTTTTATTCTCTTCTGGGTCCTCCCCCCTTCTAAGGTATCCCAAAATAAACCCCTTTGGGGCTCTCATAACTGTTCTTCCTTTCTCAATTCAGTGGAAGCACCAGCAGGAAAACCAATATCAGATTTCAGAATTCAAACGTAAAGTTTCTGACCAGTGAATAAACTAGTAGTTTTAAAGTTAACTACTAAATAATTTAACTATAGATTTAATTAGAATTCAACTTAAAAGTAGTTCTGTTCATGTACTAAGGCGTCTTTTCTCCCAGCGCAAGACATCTCAACAACAAAGAAACATTTTATTCTTATCGTTCCACTTTTAATTGTCACACTGTCTTAGATCACAAGGGGTTATACCAGTCACCCTATCATTTGTTCAATACTGTACAAGTCATTTAGTTTTAACTACTACTTAGGGTTGCCAAGTGTCCGGTTTTCGACCGGAACGCCTGTTCGAAAAGGGGCACTGCTGACCGGGCCATTAAAAGTCCGGTTGGTGGCGCAGTGGGGACCTGGGGCTAAGAGGCAGGCTCCCTGCCTGCCCTAGTTCTGTGCGGCCCCCGGAAGTGGCCACCAGGTCCCTAGAGGCTGCAGAGACCTGGCGGCCGCTTCCTGAGAGCCTTGGTAAGTGCTGCTGGGAACCTGGAGCCCCACCCCACCCTAACCCCCTGGCCCAGCCTGGAGCCCCCTCCTGCACCCCAACCCCCTGCCCCAGTCCGGTGAAAGTGAGTGAGGTGGGGAAGAGTGAGCGATGGAAGGAGGGAGGAATGGAGCGAGCAGGGGCAGGGCCTTGAAGAAGGGGAAGGGGTGTTCGTTTTTGTGTTATTAGAAAGTTGGCAACCCTACTACTACTACAAAGTATCAAATAACAGCTGAGGCCCTTTAAGCCTAGAAACACCTAGGGATCAGGCAATCAAACAGTTTCTTAATCTCAAGGGGAATTTTTCCCCCCCAAAGTTTTCATTTTCAAGCTCATTAATTATGAAAAGAAGTTCAAATCGTACTTGCCTGAACCAGCATAAAATTGCTGGCTTGCAAGCTCCCTACACACAGCTTTGCCAATGCACCTCAAGTTTGAGCTTCAACTCCACCCAGACATTCCAGTCCATCTCTTAAAACAAATAGTCAAGTATGCTGTTTTGCCATTTGTGCACACACCAACACCACAAACTAAAGTGAGCCTCGTCTGACTGGGACATCTAGAGAAATGGATTCAAATTCTTAAGTGACTGGTAAATGTACAGACCAAAAACAAAACATTTCTCCCACTCCCACCCCAGAGTTGGTGATCTATCTAATGAAATGTCTCACTTTGTGTGTTTCTCCAGCCAAGCAGCACTGTCTGTTAGAAGACAGAAATTCTCCGAGACCAGTAGATCCAGAAGGCTTTCATGATTAGCCTCTGCATACAGCTTGAGCAAAGCTGTATCAATGTCTTCCTTGTAGCCATTTGCAACGTCAGTGCTGCGGACTTCATTCAAATAACTCATGAGGAATCGTTTGCACTTAGTCATCTTCTCCTGGTCCCCTTGGGTCAGCTGGTTTAAATCAGCATACTCGTGAAGAGGCGGATGAGATCGTATGAATGAAGAGGAAGTAGGCAACAGGAAGGGGTAGAGAGAGATCAGCTCCCGGACATCCAGCTGGCCGCTTCTGCAATTACAGTGTCAAACTAAATGAAGCAAAAAAGAAAGAAAAAGTATACATAGGCACACACACAAAAATCATACTGAGGTTGTCTGCACAGATGCTTTTCAGTACAAAGACACCATTTAAACTGTCCATTTTTGAAAGTTATTTTTATTAATCTTAATATCAGACATTTCCCCCAGAACAAGTCTGGGGATTTTTCTAGTTCTATGGGAGAACTCTTGTGTCATTCCATGTATGTGTCCCAGGGCATGAGAACTTCATGATTCAGGGGGACTAGTCAGGGGACGATCAGCTTTTCACTTCTTGGTAAATGGTATGAATCCATCTCAGGTAAGTACTGACAAATTAACATCCGACAGCTGTGGCCAATGTGAAATTAGTTGGTGACCCCAGTTCAGCTCTTAGGGGACTACTACTTTATATTATTTGTGCTGGTCTCTGGATGCATTCAACTATCCTTTCACACAGGGATGAGGCACAATGGAACCACCAGTACAGTATGTGTTCTGTAGATAAAGGTGACTTGTCCTATGGACAGTCCACCTGGCACCTTTCACCAGAAACTAAATTCACTCTTCTTTAAAAAGACAGAGAACCTCAGGGAGACCTCTATGCTTTAAAAGAAATTTTGTATGTGGAATGGAGAGCGTGGTTGCCAACAAATGGTAAAGAGTCAAGAAAACAAAAGATTGATTAAATGAACAGCTATTTATAGATACACAACTATATGTTGTGTATGGCAGACTAAGTACAGACCTCTAGAGTGTTAAAACCCACCTGAGTTACAATGAATGAATTACCAATGTTGAAAGAGTGCTGCCTGTGCTAACAGAAGCCTTGTTTTTCTTCGAGATGCTCCTTCAGCCAAGGCTGAAAATATTCCTGAAGGATATTTTGAGAGTAAAAAGTCCGGCTAGAAGAAGTTACTGCATATGTTCAGATTTGTAGAGCACCTCAGGATGTCTAAAACATCTGTCTGACTTATATTGTTAAGGTTTCAATGCCTGGATAGTAGTCACATTTGGACACAAGTTTAAACAAAGCTAATATTCACAGAGCAGATCCAGAAAGAATAGAAAAGTCTCTCAGAAGACTGCACTAAGTTTTGAGGACCCAACTGAAGTAAATTAGAGTTGCAACTGTACTGATGGGATGATTGGACCTTTTTTGTTTTGGTTTCCACACTTGCAGACACTCTACTGGACAGAACAGAAATACTGTAAATCTTCAGAAATGGAAGCAGAATGCTCAGAAAGAACAGGGGCTGCTAAGTCTCATCCTAAATTACTTCTCCCATCTTTTATCTTGTGAAGTAATGGAAGGTGTATTTATGTTTGAAGTACAGCGATCAGATACAATTTCTGAAAACCTCAGCCATAACCTCATCCCCACCTTGGCCACTCCAGGGGAATTATGCACCAAAAAATTAAAAATTCTGCAAAATTCTGCATATTTTGTCAAAATAACACAATATAATCACACCAGTTTCAATTATTTTGGTAATTTATTTCAAAATACCTGTCAGCAACTATGTCTGTAACAATGCAGACAACAAAAAAGATTCAGGAAATATTTTTTGACAAATAGATTCCTTACTAGGCATATTAACACAGAACTCTGAGGAGTAATAATTCATTTAAACTAGGCTGTTGATTAATCACAGTTAACACATGATTAACTCAAAATTTAATTGTGATTAAAAAAATTAATTGCAATTTTAATCACACTATTAAATAGAATATCTATTGAAATTAAATATTTTTGGATGTCTATATTTTCAAATATATTGATTTCAATTGCAACAAAATACAAAGTGTACAGTGCTCACTATTTTTTATTACAAATATTTGCACTGTAAAAATGACAAAAGAAATAGTATTTTTCAGTTCACCACATACAAGTACTGTAGTGCAATCTCTTTATTGTGAAAGTGCAACTTACAAATGTAGATTTTTTTGTTTTGGTTACAAAACTGCACTCAAAAACAAAACAATGTCAAAATTTAGAGCCTACAAGTCCACTCAGTCCTACTTCTTGTTCAGCCAATTGCTAAAACAAAAGTTTATTTACATTTATGGGAGATAATGCTGCCCGCTTATTTATAATGTCACCTGAAAGTGAGAACAGGTGTTCGCATGGCACTGTTGTAGCTGGCATTGCAAGATATTTACATGCCACACATGCTAAACATTTATATGCCCCTACATGTTTCAGCCACCATTCCAGAGGACATGCTTCCATGCTGATGACACTCATTAAAAATTAATCCATTAATTAATTTTGTTATTGAACTCATTGGGGGAGAATTGTATGTCTCTGGTTCTGTTTTACCCGCATTCTGCCATATACACCTCTACCCCAATATAACGCTGTCCTCGGGAGCCAAAAAATCTTACCGCGTTATAGGTGAAACCGCGTTATATCGAACTTGCTTTGATCCGCCGGAGCGCACAGCCCCACCCCCCTGGAGTGCTGCTTTACTGCGTTATATCCGAATTCGTGTTATATCGGGTCGCGTTATATTGGGGTAGAGGTGTATTTCATGTTCTAGCAGTTACAGATGATGACCCAACACACGTTTGTTTTAAGAACACTTTCACAGCAGATTTGACAAAATGCAAAGAAGGCAAAGAGATTTCTAAAAATAGTTAAAGCACTCGACCCAAGGTTTAAGGCTCTGAAGTGCCGTCCAAAATCTGAGAGAGATGAGGTGTGGAGCATGCTTTCAGAAGTCTTAAAAGAGCAACACTCAGATGCGAAAACTACAGAACCTGAACCACCAAAAAAGAAATTCAACCTTCTGCTGGTGGCATTTGACTCAGATGATGAAAGTGAACATGCATCGGTCCATTCTGCTTTGGATCGTTATTGAGTAAAACCAGTCATCAGCATGGACGCACATCCTCTGGAACGGTGGTAAATTGAATTACTTGTATTAGGTGTATTAAAAAATAAATTTATTTATTTTTACAGTGCAAATATTTGTAATAAAAAAATAAATATAAAGTGAGCACTGTACACTTGTATTCTGTGTAGTAATTGAAATTGATATATTTGAAAATGTAGAGAATATCCAAAAATATTTAAATACTGTAAATGGTATTCTATTAACAGCGTGACTAATCACAATTTTTTTAACCGTGCGATTAATCACAATTGATTTTTTAAATTTCTTGATTGCCCTAATAAAAATAGATAATGTGCATATCTAGCTTTTCCCGAAGGCCTACCATTCGCTAGATCTGTGAAGACCTTACTGCTTAAGACTCCCTCTTCAGAGTCTCTCTCTCTCTCTCTCTCTCTCTCTCTCAGTCTAGCTCCCTATACAGTTTCTGACAATCAACCCCGTTCTCGCTCTGAGAGTCTAACTCTTGAATGTTTGATTTCTAGCTTCCCAGCTTTGGCAAAATAAGGTTTGCAACCTATGAGAGACTGAACATCGCATTCTTGAAGCTAACAGCTTGAGCCATTTACTGTCTTTCAAATACATGCTGGGGTGTCAGATCTATTGCGTGACTGTCTTGTTTGCTCTTCCCACAACCCCCTATTAAGTTAGATCAGTACATTCATACTGGAAATTCTAAGAACTCTATAATTACACAGTGTTTTGACCTCACTAAGTCACTTACAATATTACATATTATTCATAGATTAATACACAACAGCTCTACAACCATCACAGTGGGAATGCATAAAGCAAGCCCTTCAACCACCAACGTCTATCCCCAGTCACCTGGAATCTGCTTTTGTAATGAAGTACTTTGACAGCTTTCCATTTTTATGACTGGCAAACAGATCAACTGCTGGGAAGCCATACTTCCATGAGATCAGTTTGAAGATGTCCAGATTCAGACATGATGAGTTGTTGATGGTGCATCTGCTGAGTCAGTCTGCCTTCTCGTTTAGTTCTCACTTTCTATTACTCTTATGGAACTAGTTTCTCCTCAGTCCATTCCATTACTTCCAACACTTCCAAGCATAAGATCCACCTCTGAGTTCTCCCTTGGTTGTTGAGGTTTGCTAGCATGCCGCTGCTGTCCGACTGGACCAGAATAGAACATGATTCACGAGGTGGCTCTGGAACCTTCACAGGACAAGCTTCACCACTCACTTCCACAAGGCTGATGCTCTCATTCCTATAAATGGAGCTCCATGTGCCCTGCACTGTTCTGGGACCCAGATGTGCTCTTCACCCCAATAGGCTGGCATCCTTCATGAGTACCTGAGGGACCATAGAGCAGACAAAGACCCCTGACAGTGGACCCTCCCTGGGATTGTCCAACATCTGAGACTCCAGTAGCTGGACTGGAACCAGCACCCACTCTTGCGTGCATAATGGTGTGCAGTTCCAAACCTTCAGCAGAAATTTCTGGAAACTTGATGTGGAATTATGACCATCGCATAAGAAACCAGAAGGCCCCACTCCATCCCTACTTCATCCAATCACCCAATCTGGCAATCCTATTAAACACTAGATGGGGCTGACTGAAATCATGCTTTTTGGATATAAAAGCAATACAGTCCTCCTTCTGAGGGAACCAGTTCTTAGGGATATTGTTGAGAGAGACCATCCTTCTGAGGAGTGGGATATTCGGTCTCCTAGATTCAAATCAGGACAGATGCACAGTCTTTTGGTACCATAGCAAAGTCCATACTTTGCAATCACCTCTGCTTTTGACCCGTGATACATGGTTTTCCCATGACTTACCTGCCATCTTCCTTTTGGTACTTCTGTGATATGGATGAACAAAAGGAGCTTTTCTCCCTGTTGTTGGGCTTGTAGTGCCTTTGAGGTACTGTATGGAGATGGGAGGGTCTGCTTTGGATGCTCCTTTTGCCACTATCTAATCCATTTTTTTCTCCAGAGAGGGGAAAGCCTATGAATTTGGATGAGCACAGGGTTTGTCTGGTGTGAGCAACTGCAGTTCAGGACCAGATGTGGCACCTAGCTGAGAATCATTGTCCACTGAGGTGTCTGAAATGAAAGGTGTTGCTAGGGATATTTTCATAAGGGCAGAACTGAAGTCAGGATGGGCCTTGTCATCCAAAACTTGTAGGTCATCTAGCCAAGAGACCATAGCTCTCATAAAACAGATAGTGGCTAGGGATGCTCGGAGCACCCAACTAAGGCTCAAAGTCCTTACTAAGGGTGACCTCCATCTTTCTTCCAGTTGTCTCTTTGGGAGAGAAACCCCTTTCAATGTGACCATCATATCCTTTGCTATGATGCCATCACAGCATCTACTTTCAGTATTTCTTAATGGCGTTTTTTGGCTCTTGCATCTTACGGTACCTAAGTGCATGCCTGCTCATATGCTTCCCTTGTCAGGGCATTCCCATTCATCCCTGATTATGTCTTCAAAAGAAGGATCAAGCGAATTCCTGTCTCAGGATGGGATTTGGCAGGTATCTGAACTTAGTCTTCCCATCTACTGCCACATTTGGTTAGATCTGTATGGAAGATGCCATTTTCCTACAGTATCAAATTTATCAGGGGATAACATTTTCCTCTCCTTGCCCTGCTGAGATACCAAATCAGAAAGCTTTCCCTTCTCTTGAGTAGTGGAGGTGGGGTCTGAGTAAGAATAGGAAACTTTTAGATATTTTATACTCATTCTCTTTTGTGCTTCCTGGAAGGGGGGGGGGCTCTTTCCCCCCCATTTTGCAGGAGTAAGTCCATGCCTGTAGCCAAGGTGAGGTATCTCTGCAGCCCTTTCTATCAAGACACCTGATAAGAGGTTGAGCCCTTTAGATACATAGAATCATAGACTATTAGGGTTGGAAGAGACCTCAGGAGGTCATCTAGTCCAATCCCCTGCTCAAAGCAGGACCAACCCCAACTAAATCATCCCAGCCAGGGCTTTGTCAAGCCGGGCCTTAAAAACCACAAAGGATGGAGATTCCACCACCTCCCTAGGTAACCCGTTCTAGTGCTTCACAACTCTCCTAGTGAAATAGTGTTTCCTAATATTCAACCTAGACCTCCCCCACTGCAACTTGAGACCATTGCTTCTTGTTCTGTGATCTGCCACAACTGAGAACTGCCGAGCTCCATCCTCTTTGGAACCCCCCTTCAGGTAGTTGAAGGCTGCTATCAAATCCCCCCACACTCTTCTTTTCTGCAGACTAAATAACCGCAGTTCCCTCAGCCTCTCCTTGTAAGTCATGTGCCCCCGCCCCCTAATCATTTTCATTGCCCTCCGCTGGACTCTCTCCAATTTGTCCACATCCCTTATGTAGTGGGGGGAGCAAAACTGGACAAAATACTCCAGGTGTGGCCTCACTGGTGCCGAATAGAGGGGAATAATCACTTCCCTCGATTTGCTGGCAATGCTCCTACTAATACAGCCTAATATGCCATTGGCCTTCTTGGCAACAAGGGCACAATGCTGACTCATCTCCAGCTTCTCATCCACTGTAATACCCAGGTCCTTTTCTGCAGAACTGCTGCTTAGCCAGTCGGTCCCCAGCCTGTATCAGTGCATGGGATTCTTCCTTCCTAAGTGCAGGACTCTGCACTTGTTCTTGTTGAACCTCATCAGAGCTTTTGGCCTAATCCTCCAATTTGTCTAGGTCACTTTGTATCCTATCCCTACCCTCCAGCGTATCTACCTCTCCCCCCAGCTTAGAGTCATCTGCGAACTTGCTGAGGGTGCAATTCATCCCATCATCCAGATCATTAATAAAGATGTTGAACAAAACCGTCCCAAGGACCGACCCTGGGGCACTCCGCTTGATACCGGCTGCCACCTAGACATCGAGCCGTTGATCACTACCCGTTGAGCCCGACAATCTAGCCAGCTTTCTATTCACTTTATAGTCCATTCATCCAATCCATACTACTTTAACTTGCTGGCAAGAATTCTGTGGAAGACTGTATCAAAAGCTTTGCTAAAGTCAAGATATATCACATCCACCACTTTCCCCATATCCACAGAGCCAGTTATCTCATCATAGAAGGCAATCAGGTTGGTCAGGTATGATTTGCCCTTTATGAATCCATGTTGACTGTTCCTAATCACCTTCCTCTCCTCCAAGTGCTTCAAAATGGATTCTTTGAGGACCTGCTACATGATTTTTCCAGGGACGGACGTGAGGCTGACCGGTCTGTAGTTCCCTGGGTTCTCTTTCTTCCCTTTTTAAAATATGGACACTATATTTGCCTTTTTCCAATGTCCTCCCGTTCTGGGTCCTAGTCTCACTGTTGATGGGAGTCTCCTCACAAGAATCCTTCAATTAATCTTCGGGAGAAAAGAACTATTTAGCAGCCCTGCTTTCCTTCCTCGCAAGGAGCTGACAACACTCTTCATATTGGGAGTACTCAGGATCTCTTCCGGCCAGGGACTTATCATATGAGCTGACCTGATGGAGTCCTCCTTGTCATAGAATATCAGGGTTGGAAGGGACCTCAGGAGGTCATCTAGTCCAACCCCCTGCTCAAAGCAGGACCAATCCCCAGACAGATTTTTACCCCAGTTCCCTAAATGGCCCCCTCAAGGATTGAACTCACAACCCTGGGTTTAGCAGGCAAATGCTCAAACCACTGAGCTATCCCTTAGACTCTCTCCCTGAAGTGCTCAGCAACGCCTAGTTGAGCTTTTCTGCATAGCGCCTCTGGGGAGAGGGTGTCCCGACATGCTGGTCTAAGTCTGAACCCCGAGCCCAGCACAGCAAAGATCGGGTGACTGAACAGTCAGGATATAATTTGCACTCTGTAGAGCCTATAAATGCCACTTCACGTACAGAGCACTACTCTGATTCAGGAGCAAAGTAAGCCATCTGTTCAGGCATTTATTTTCCTCAGGAGATTTCTCTATTTCACTCTGTTTCTTTATCCTTCCCTGTTAAATGTTCACTACTCCCCATACATCACAAAACTCTAGGAACATTGGGCCGCACGTTGGGAAATTTCTTTCCCATTTATTTCCTTTTTTGTGATAGCATTTCTCACAATTCTATTCTCGTTGGCATGGGTTCATTAGTCAAGGGACAACATTTAATTTTTTTTTGTCTACAGTTGTAGGGCAGTTAGCATTCTATACATAACTCACTGGTTGGCATTAAGGTTTTACAAATCGTATTTCAGGAGTTTCTATGATTTGCTTTGGAATGATTTCTGGTGTGAAGCCAAAGAAGAGGTGGGGACAGCCAGGACTTCATTGCAACAGTGAACAGTCTCCAGAATTACAAAGAGGGGAACAGCCTATGCGTCACAGAAATGTAGGAGACACTGATAGCAGAAACAAAACAAAAAACAGCCACTAGGGTGAGCAGCATCATTTTTAACCACACTTATGGAATGAGAACAGAGCAACAAGATTGTCAGCAGCCATTTTGTTTCCAAGTCACAGTAAAGTCAGGAAGATTTGTAGAGATTTTTTAAAATGGCAAGTAGATCTTGTGGAAGAGACCCAACACTGTTTAAGAAGGCAAATCCGAATATAAAGAAGAGCTTAATAGAAAAAAATTGACAGTGCAGTTGTGTATCACCAGTATATAACTTGCAACTGATTTTACCTTAATGCAGAAATGTTACTGTTTCCTAATTACCCAATTGAAGAGCACTAATACATCTCCCCTTCCACTCCCTCCTGCCCAACAATTTAAATATTTTAAGTTGACACTGTGCCATATTTTGCAGTTTTAATAGATTTAAGAAAGCAGAACAAAAGCTACATCAGACCCTGATCTTGGAAGCTGATCTGCATGGGCATGAAATCAGTGGGTCTCCACATAGGCACAGTGGAGATTAGATTACAGGATCAGGGCCCTAGTACTTTATGTCAATTACAGTTATGGTACAAAAATATGAACTTAACACATTATGGGTTACCCTTCATCCAATCATAAAGCTGTTCCAAAATTATTTTGGTCCTCTTCAACTATAGCCATTTCTACCACAGCAGTATTACACTTGCATCGTAAAATATTCCTATGAAATGCCTTTAAATTCAAGCATGTAACCTTGTTTAAAGACAATAAACATGAGTGTTTTTCATTTTGTCAACACAATTACCTGAAGAGTTCTTTTGCTTCTAGGAACTGAAGCTGTGCAAAGTGTATAAAACCTGCTTGCTGCAAGATTCGTTTGTACATTACCTGAAAGATGGGGAAAAAGGTTTGTTAGTGTAAACGACTACATTCAAAAACTATCATTACTGCAATAGTTAACTACTTCACAAAGCATTCAATGCATGATATAGAACTATGCTTCTGAATTATTGCACGATACAAAACCCTCAGCTTATGCATTTTAAATCAGGTTTACTCAATAACAAAGATAATTTTGAAAATACTCCCTACATGACATTTCTGAATATTTAAAACAATTTTAGTCAAGACCCCTGAACACAAATCCAGATTGACAAATTTAACTGCTCACTGCACCATTTGACATCAGACTCTTAAGATATCATATACCCTGACTTGTCCTGAAAATTTAAAATAGGGCTGTCAAGCAATTAAAAAAATTAATTGTGATTAATTGCGCTGTTAAATATACCATTTAAATATTTTTGTATGTTTTCTACATTTTCAAATATATTGATTTCAATTACAACAGAATATAAAGTGTACAGAGTTCATTTTATATTTATTTTTTATGACAAATATTTGCACTGTAAAAATAAATAAGTAGTATTTTTCAATTTACAGTACTTCTATTAGGTGGTGCAATCTCTATCATGAAAGTTGAACTTACAAATGTAGAATTATGAACAAAAAATAACTGCATTCAAAAACAAATCAATGTAAAACTTTAGAGCCTAAAAGTCCACTCAGTCCTACTTCAGCCTATTGCTCAGACAAACAAGTTTGGTTACAATTTGCAGGAGATAATGCTGCCTGCTTCTTGTTTACAATGTCATCTGAAAGTGAGAACAGGTGTTCACATGGCACTACTGTAGCCAGCGTTGCAAGATATTTATGTGCCACATGCGCTAAAGATTCATATGTCCCTTCATACTTCAACCACCATTCCAGAGGACATGCGTCCATGCCGATGACTGGTTCTGCTTGATAACGATCCAAAGCAGAGCGGACTGACCCATGTTCACTTTAATCATCTGAGTCAGATGCCACCAGCAGAAGGTTGATTTTCTTTTTGGTGGTTTGAGTTCTGTAGTTTCCGCATCTGAGGGTTTGCTCTTTTAAGACTTCTGAAAGCATGCACCACACCTCATCCCTCTCAGATTTTGGATGGCACGTCAGATTCTTAAACCTTGGGTCGAGTGCTGTACCTATTTTTAGAAATGTCACATTGATACCTTCTTTGTTTTGTTAAATCTGATGTGAAAGCGTTCTTAAAACAAATATGAGCTGGGTCATCATCTGAAAATGCTATAACAGGGGTCGGCAACCTACGGCACGCGTGCCAAACATGGCACGCGAGCCGATTTTCGGTGGCACGCCGCTGCCTGCCGCAGTCCCAGCCCCACTCGGCCCCCCCGCCCACCGCTCTCCCCTGCGGGGCAGGAGGCAGAAGGTTGGTCCTGCGGCAGCCAAGCTTCCGCCTCCCCCGCTTCTTCCCCCAACGTGGTGCATTCCTGCCCCTCCTCCTCCCCCTCCCTCCGGGGAAGGGGGGCGGAGCCGAGCCGCAGCGTGCTCGCTGCTCCGAAGAGACAGAGAAGAGGTAGGGACGGGGCCTTGGGGAAGCGGGTGGAACAGGGCTTATCCCTTCCAGCCCCCTGCCCTGAGCCGCTCAGGGCAGGGGGCTGGGAGCACCCCCACAAGCCGAGCACCCCAGCCCTCACCCCTGAACAACCCCTGGCTGTTATGGGCTGTACTGAGAGCAGCCATGCCAGCTCACTCACGCATTTCCCCAACAGCTAATTAAAATCTCTCAAGACAAATCACAGTAATATTTTGCAGAGATGCTTGCAAATATAATGGGTTTGTGGCTTGCCAGAACAGATTCCCCTATGAACTGAATCCCTTGATGGAAATTCCCATTGACACCTATTCATGAAGTCAGGGGTGATAAACTCCAGTGCTGCTGAATTTGGCTAACAATCTGCTCACAACTGAATTCCTGTTTTCCAGGCCAATAAAACTTTATAGACCTTTCCCCCCTTTTCCCTCCCCTCCATTTCCCCCCTTCCTATCACCCCTCAGTTCTATGCAGGGATCTTAGCTGCAAACCAAATGCAGCAGCATCACTAATTACCCCACGGAGAGGTAGCTTTAGATCAGTTACATTTCTCAAAAAAGGTAGAAATTTAAAAAAGAGAGGGCTAAATATGCAGTCTGCTGTTAAAACGTGCAGGAACAATCTTAATTCCCCTGAACCCCACCACCAGCCTTCTTCCCTGCACCTCCACACACACCCAGTTCTCTGCCCTGAACGCCCCCCCC
>QXTE01000137.1:3285355-3312366 GCA_003942145.1 Platysternon megacephalum
CCCCCCAGCCCTCATCCCTGCCCCCCTCCTCCCCCCCAGGTCTGGGGTCCCAGCTGCCAGCCCCATGCCTTTTAAAAGATCAGCATTTTAATTTAATTTTAAATGAAGCTTCTTAAACATTTTGAAAACCTTGTTTACTTTACATACAACAATAGTTTAGTTATATAATATAGACTTATAGCGAGAGACCGTCTAAAACACGTTAAAATGTATTACCGGCACGCGAAACCTTAAATTAAAGTGAATAAATGAAGACTCGGCACACCACTTCTGAAAGGTTGCCTACCCCTGTGCTATAACATGAAATATATGGCAGAACACAGGTAAAACAGAACAGGAGACATGCAATTCTCCCCCAAGGAGTTCAGTCACAAAATTAATGCATTACTTTTTTAACAAGCATCATTAGCATGGAAGTATGTCCTCTGGAATGGTGGTTGAAACATGAACAGGCATATGAATATTTAGCATATCTGGCACGTTAATAGCTTGCAATGCCGGCTACAGAAGTGCCACGCGAATGCCTGTTCTCACTTTCAGGGGACATTGTAAATAAGAAGCAGGCAGCAGTATCTCCCATAAATATAAACAAACTAGTTTGTCTTAGCAATTAGCTGAACAAGAAGTAGGACTGAGTGGACTTGTAGGCTCTAAAATTTTACATTCTTTTGTTTGAGTGCAGCTATATAACCAATAAAAAAAAAATTTACATTTGTAAATTACACTTTCACAATAAAGAAATTGCACTGCAATACTTGTATGAGGTTAACTGAAAAATACTATTTCGTTTATCATTTTTACAGTGCAAATTTGTAATAAATAAATATAAAGTGAGCATTGTACACTTTGTATTCTGTGTTGTAATAGAAATCAATATATTTGAAATGTAGAAAAACATCCAAAAATATTTAATAAATTTCAATTGGTATTCTATTGTTTAACAGTGCGATTAATCACGATTAATTTTTTTGAGTTAATCGCATGAGTTAACGGCGATTAATCAACAACCCTATTTAAAAGGGAGAAGAAAAAAAAAAAAGGAAAAAGTGCATGCAGACAGGTAGGAAGAGCCAGACCTTATAACAACTAGAAAGTGCTACAAAACAAAGGGTCTTCTAGTGTTTCTATTATAAACTTTCCTTCTGAAGTTTTACTTTCAAGATTTTTACATATTTGGCATACACATTTTCATCACCATAGAAATAGCATTTATTTAAATTAACGCATCCCCACCTATAAAAGCAGAGGTGAAACACACCAGTATATTTGAAGCTAAATGTTGAGTTAGTGGTCACTAGATAATGATAAAGGTATATGCAATGTTTTAGGTATTCCCTGTATTAATAGAAGTATCCGTATTACTGAAAATACAGAGACAAATACACTTCTCAAATTGCAGTCTGCAGCACACCTGCTGGTGGTCACATGATGCTGGTTCCTCTTGTTTCCAGGAGCATCTACAGTTATGATAATCTGCCAGCTTCATTGATATAAATTGATTTTTACACACTACTCAAAGCTCTAAACAGTGTTATGAAAGCTGTCAACACACACAGTGCTAACAGCTCCAATTTTCAACTGAAGTACCTAGGAAAACTGTAGTATTCCTCAACAATCTATTGCATGCAGAAAGATACCGCACAAGAATCGGAGGCCTACGGCAGGGTGGATTGATTTACAAAGTGATTTTAATTAACCGACTTTAATCATGATTTAAATCAGCAAACAGGAAAATTTGATTTACATTGATATTAATTGTATTTTGTATATGCAACTTTTCAGTTATTTTCCTAAAGCAAGATTCACTCTCATTGGTTGATAACCATTAACAGTTGATTTGCAACCAAATTTGGTATTTTTTGCTAACTGAGAGGGTATACGATCCCTATACATTTAAACAGTTATATGCTTAAAACACATGTATTCAAATTCTTAATTTTTACATTTTTTATGATAGACAATGGTGGATGATGCATTTCTTATTTACTAGGTAATTTTTTTTACTCTCAATTTGTGTCAAGCGACATTTGAATGGAAACTGGAATTCAGTTAAAATGTATAAAAAAGCACTTTAAAATTAAGTGCGCTAGATACATAAAGTATCAAATTTCAATTTAACACTGCTTTATTAAGCAAAGGCTGTAGACAGTGAATTGATAGCTTGTTTCTGGTCACCGTGGGCCAGATTTTCAAAGGTATTCAAGTGCCTAAAGATGCAGACAGGTGCCTAATGGGATTCTCAAAAGTGCCCAAGCAGGGTAAGGTGCCCAACTGCCATAGAAATCAATGGTAGTTAAGCATCTATCCTGCTAAGGAGATTTGAAAATCCCACTGGAGATCTGCCTGCATCTGTAGATGCTTAAACCCTTTGAAAATCTGGCCCCATGTCATCTTTGAGAACTAGCAGATCTCATTTTCTCCCCACCTGTTTTTTATTCTTAGATTGGGAATTGAAAAAGCAAGAAAACGTTTTCCTCTTCCAACCTGTGTCTCAACTTCGAGCTAACTAGTTCAAAAGAAATTTTTTCTCTATACACCTGCTAGAAAAAGTTAAACCAAAAGTACCATATATACTCATTCATAAGCCGAATTTTTTTTAGTAAAAGAGGGAAGCACCAGAGAAAGGGCTCGGCTTATGAACAGGTATAGAGAGGGAGAGGTGGGGGACAGCCCCTCCCCCCAACAGAGTTAGCAAGGAGAGGCAGCAGAGCCAGAAGGGAAGAGGCTGGGCCAGAGTCTCTCCGCTTCTGGCCACGCTGCTCTCCCCCAAGCCTCCGAAGCAGCTGCAGCTCCGGCGTTAGCAGGCTGTGGCCGCGCCGCCTGGTCTGGCCTGCCGGAGCAGCTCCAGCCAGGTCAGAGACATCCTCCCCTGGCCCTCCCCAGATAAGGTGGGAAGGGATGGGGAGAGTGTGGGGGTCCCGGGCTGGGGTCATGTGGAGGGTGGTCACAGGGGTTACTTCCCTGACTCCCAGCTTCTCCCCCCACCCCAAAAAAAATTTACCCACCAGTTGCTGTCCCGGCCCGTCAGGGTAAGCAGCTGGCGCGCCGGGACACTTTGTTCACTTAGGTTTACCTCCGTGCCTGCAGACGCTCGAGGTAAACAAACCATCTTGGCCCACCAGCAGTTTATCCTGATGGCCCGGGAGCCAAAGTTTGCTGACCCCTAAATTATAGGGTCGGCTTATGAATGGGTTATAAACATTTTCCATTTTTACTTATCCATCTTGGGGGGAGGGGGTGGTGGTGTCGGCTTATAAACGAACTGGCTTATGATCGAGTATATACGGTAATTTAGGGCAAAAGCTTTTCTGCACAACATAAAGTTCCTAAATCTGGGGGGGGGGGGGGGGGGGGGAAGAGAAACAGCATTCACTCCATTGCCAAGACAGCAAATATATACTTAATGAAATACAAGACATTGTGACATATATAAAGCTTGAGTTGACCTAAGAAGTTAAAGATATTTCCCCACAGATTCTGTATAACTAAAAAAGCAGCAGCCTTTAATTCATTAAAATTTGAGGAGGGCTCATTTATGCAGCATATTTTTATTTAAATTATTTTAATAGCTTATAGTAAATTTAGGCCTTAACACAGGCTAACAATTTCAAGTTCAATTTTAAACATGTTTATTATTAAGAAAAATGTATTTAACTTATATTAAAACTTTTAAGAACAATTTTTATCTACTTTGGTCATAATGGAATATTTGACCGACTTGCAAGGCTCATGTACTCAGTGAACCCAGTAAAGGGGAGGGTTTATTCATTCTGGAAGACCATTTAGAACCAACACAAAGGTTTGTAAATTAACAGTGACTAACAAAGGCAAGAAGACTCAGTTTCAGAAGTCATTTTTCCACCATGTCATTGAGCCTCTCCATAGCGCTGTATTTCAGGTGTCCCTAGAACTGAGGGCATGTATGAACCATATAATAAATCTTGGCATACCAAGGCACAATGAAGGTTATCAATTGACTAGTGGTACCACTGAAGATCAACACCAACAAAAAGTGTATTCATGCCACTTGAAGAACCCATTGTAATATAAATGTTAATTTCACAGCAATTTTTTTTTTTTTTTTGGCCAGCTAGTTTAACACTATTGGCTCTGCATTTATCTCTGGAAAAATACAAAAAGCAAGCAGCAGCTCCCTCTCTCTCTCTGTATAGTCAAGCCTTTTTCCAGCTGCTGAAAACTGCATATTATAGTACGTTATTTTTTAAAAAGAGGCATCAAAATACAACCTGCTACAGAATAAGTTACCCCATATGCTTCTTTTCCCCTACCTTCTTTGTTTTGTGGATTTATTTTGTAAGGACCTTATAAGAATATTCCACATTGTTCCTTTAGGTTCATATAAGGAAAAATAGACACACTTGCTCTTTGCAACTACAACTGACAAGGACAAAATTTACTAAGACTAAATAAAAATGAGGTGAAAAACTCGATATTTAAAATAGACTGCTATACTTTAAATAGGTCAAAGAAAATAGCCAGAGGACAGCGCAGAATAGTAAGAGAACAGGCTGCTGAACTTGCAATTGTTTGAATAACAATTCACCTGTCCTACAGAATCAAAATAACCACTACAGAGTAGAATGTGTTTCCCAACCTCTGCTAAGTCTGTATATTTTCAAATAAGTTACTAACTTCCAAGAAAATGACCATTTAAGCTACATTTCATATTTATAAGTCTATACGTGATTTTAATATTTGGTAAAATTATATTGTACAAAGAATGAAGAGTTATTCAGGCAAAGGAATGTGCACCAGAAACATTCCCAAAACAAAGCTTGAGTGTTCCAGCAAAACATGTTCATAGTCATGTATAAAGTGCAATTTGCTTGATTTTTTTTTTTTTAAAACTGGGTGACATTTATGTCAAGGGACAGAGCCTATTCTCAGCAATGGTAAAAACAGTCACTTCTTGTCCCAAGACTTGCTTAGATGCGGTGTTTGGGCAATATGGCTATCATCATTGATAAATAATCAACACAGGAAAAAAAATGCCCACAGAGGAAGAGCATTTTAAACAGAGGGTGCCAGCCCCTAGTGTGTAGGCCTTGAAACAAGTGGCTTGTCTGCCTCTTCTCTGTCCAACCACAATGGCAGGCAGGAGATGCTACTAACAGATTCCCTTGATCTCTGCCATCATAAAATGACCAACATTAAATTAGCCTCTTTCTTAAGAGAGCAAGGTGGAAATGGACAGCAAGGCTAAAACAAATGGTGGACAAACCACTTTTGAAAGAAAAAAGGATTTGCAGTTTGCATGCTTAAAGTTCAAAGAATGGAAAGGAAGATCAAAATGCTGGGGGGGGAAAAAAAAAAATCAAACATGCCAAGAAAGTGAGTGCTGGGTATTCTAGAGGGAGAGGAGAAAATACACCTGGTGCAAAATTTGGTAATATTGCTAGTAAAAAGTTTTATAAAGGGATGAGGAAAATACTCCTTTTAAACTGAATTTTCCTACAGATTTCTTTCCCAGCAGGGCCTCTTGTGCAAAACTAAACAGGAACTTTGGCTGTGGCAATGACAGATAATCAAAGAGGGGAAAGGTTGCTGCTGCTTCCAAACATCAGCTCTTTGTTAACATTTTCAGAAGGCTACACTGTAGAAGCCAGCTGCTCCAAGATGACTTACCTTCCATTTAAACTTTATTTTGATGTTACTGAATGAGGAGGGTGGAAACTTTACAGACTGACTCCCCGTTTCCCTATCAGTGTTTTCAACTAATTTTTAATTTCATCTTTAGACTTTGTTGGGATGTGTTCTTCCTGGGAAAAGTGGGTGCTTGTATCTATTTAGAATGAGGCCATTTGAGAGTCCCCTTCTTCTGAAATTTCCTCATCGTACTTTGCTTGTTTATACTATAATATTTTTTTTTAATTATGATGCCTAAGTAACCTCACAAATAGATGAGAAACCACCACTTCTGTTATCCCAGCCCCATCTCACCATGAATGTCTTCCTGAGGAATCAGTTCTGGAGAGAAGTTTTTCCTTCTGGATAGTTGGCTTTATTCATATTAAAAGCATTAAGACAATGTATCAAGTTTGTCTTCAGACTTGTTAAACATAGAAGCCCTTTTAGTCTTTTCAGACGACTAAAAACTATAAAGATAATGAGCCTAAAAAATTAAATGAAAGTTTGGAGAAACATTCAAATAAAGGAAAACATTTGAAATTAGAATTTAGGAGTAACACTAAAGCTAAAAATCTAAATGTGTGGATTAAAGGAGTGGTTGATTAGTACTATCAGATTAGTGAGTGAGTAGGCAAAAATTTACTTTTATTGAAGTCATTCTTGAGGCAAAATTCTATATGCTGTTACAGAATGGAAGTGGATATTGGTTCTGGTCATTGCTATGCAGAGACTGGGTCCACATCAACTGTCAAGTCAACTTTTTTTTTTTCCAAAAAAATTCTTAAATGAGAAACACATTCCTTATCAAATCTAAGGAGAAACCTCGCAGCATAGGGTACACATCAACCCAACTTCATCATCATCATCATCTTGGCTCCTTAGTCAAATTGAAGTTTCCAAAGTTAGAACAAGCTGCTGTGTTATATCTCTATTTTAAGGTCTTAAATAGTAGCTATCACACAATAACCCAGCATTGGGTGATTTGACAGCTGTATTATTTAAGCAGGATGAAGCCAAAAGGTAGGTAGTTGGTTGTTTTGAGGGAAGGGATTTGTGTGGAAAAATTATGTCTCAAACTCCCAAAGGAAAAGTCTACTGAGGTTTTACCTCTTACCTTACCAAATCTGGTGGGCTAAATTTGGAATAATTTCTCCTTTTTGGCTTCAGTAAAGTTATTCCAATTGGTAATATTCCCTATCGGAATATGACACTAATTCCTATTAGACTATATGTTAAGATTTTTAAACAATTTAGAAAAAAAATGCAATTGCAAGTTCATACATTTGCTTGTTTCCTTTTCATAAAAACTGGTCTACAATGACCTGGGACAAAATTTTACATAAATATACTTAAGCTTTTATATTAGGATATTGTTCTGTCATCATGGAAACATCTAACATTTTAATAAACATTTAAATTATATAAATAGTAAAAAGGACAAGGTCTTAAAGATTTTGCTTCCTATACAGAATATTTTTGTAACAGCTCTTAATTTCTTGACCTGATGCCCTTACTCGGAACTGAAAGAAAATGCAACAGATTAAGAAAGCATTTCTTAATGAGGGGACGGATGCAGCCTTCTTTATACTCTAAACACCACATGTCAGCTATACATGACATGACTAACCCATTTATTTTGGGATTCTAGTTCAGCCATAGAATTGGAATCCCATTGGTTAACATAGGATAAATAAATTTCTTTATTTTCTTTGTGATGTTAATCTTTCAAATGGTTTTGGGAAAACAGGTTTGTGATCCCTTTAAAAATCTGGAGTCTGATCTTTAAATAACCCATGGCCAGAAGCCAAGGCTAAGAGAGCTAGCCTGAGTCTGAAGGAATTTTTGGAAGACAATTCTGTGAAAATGTCCAACACATGTGAGCAATGTTGCAATAAAAAAAGCCCAAAACCCAGGGTCCAGAATACGAAGAAAGAACTAACTATAAAACTTCCTCTCACCCTGGAGAAACTAAAGGGATACAGGTCAAGTCTGGGCAAGGATATCAGTTGTTTTCATACATGCACACTGTGTTGATTACCTTATGGTAACAGTTATTCTACGTAGTGTACATAGAGATTTAAGCAACAACTTTCAAGGTAATTGGTTGTCTCCATGCTAACTGCTTTAGGGGAAACAGAAATGGTTTATTGAGCGTTTGATTTTACCCATATTTAATGTACTTTCATGGCAATTTTGGGGCAATTTTTAAAATTTGAACTGAACTGTACTAGACAAAGCAGTGGATAAATCCCAACACTTTCTTCAGATGTCTGGACAATTGTGAAAGTGACATTTGCTTGCATGTACTGAAGTGTTTGAGATGCCTACGTGGAGTAATTTGGTAAATCTTGGAGAAAATTGTTGTTAGCTTACATAAAGTACGTAGGAACAGAGAAGATTTATTCTAAAAACTGTAAAAATGTACAACTTGGAAAAACTTTCAGTTCCAGAAGTCCTGAATCATCTTTATTTTTAGATAATGGATTGCAGTTAAATATGTGGCACGAACAGAGTGTGGTATGGTCTTTCCCATACTTCATCCATACAACTTAAATGAAAGTAGTACAGGGGAAATTATCTAGCCTCATGGCATGTAAAGGTGTTAAATATAATGTGACATTGTCCTTGGGGTACCAGTCTTGGTTTGCTTCTTTAGGATTTGAAAAGAGCTTGATTTTTTTCCCCTGCCTATTTTATTCCTCCGATAAATTGGGAATTAGAAGTCTGGTCTTCCCTGCAATACTTCTCAGCCATCTCAAATATTTGCAGACTATCACACCATAAAGGAGTGAGACTGTTGAATCTAAGACATCTTTCTCCCATCTATTCATTGGGTACTAGACTTATCAAAGCCATGTATAAATCTATGATTAAAATTCCCTTTCAGTTTGTCAAACTTCATTTGCTTGTGAAGTTATTAACGGGCGTAGTTAGACAAAAGCCATCCAGGATTTCTTCATGCATCATTAAAATGAGATTGTGATCTTTTCATTTTTTAAAAATTTCACAAGTCACCTTCAAAACTTAACACTGCCATAGCACTTAAGTTGTAGCTTGGGAACTTAATGTATTACAATCTTATTCCCTGGGCTAGTAATAGAAAGGCAAGGAAGGTGTCACTTGATTCATAAAAATCAATAGAATCATAATTTCAATGGTTTTACCCTCTGCAGCATAGCGGCGGGAGGAGGGGAGAATTGCTGCCTTTTCCGGCCCACCAGCTCCCAGTCCACCTGTTGGTGGAAATTCTGACAAAACAACGTTGTCAGAAATGGGTCAAGTGGATATCGTTAGAAAGCCCTTTCTCCCACAAACAACTGTTCCAAACATCATAAATCTATAATTTTTATTTTAATATATTTATTAAAATATTCACAATTATAAATATAAATATTTTTTTTTGAGAGAGTTTATGCTTTAACACAGGGATGTATTGCTTACATAAAAAAGAATCTTTGGTAATCCTAGGGAAGTTAGCCTTGACATGGTAAGACTGAAAACATATATTCATCAAAGTTATCATTCTAGGGCAACACTGCTAGACATGCTGTCACACTAATCCTCGTCCATGCCGCACTCACATATCTCCATAGAAGGCAGGCTGCTGGCCAAACATTTGAAAGGTGGTGAGCATCTGGTCTTTGCACACGAGTATTTGATTATCAGAAGGGTTGATTTGGGAGTGCCTGGTAATTCACACAAGTGCTGTGATCAATGCAACCTCCAAGACCTATCCAGGCCTGAGGGGAGGGTAGTTTGGGATGTGCTCAATTATCCTGGAGCCATTGCACTGCTTGAAAATTTACCCTTTTAATAACAAGTAAATACACCCCTCATTGGTGGCAATTTTTCTCTATTTGTCTGCTTCTTGGAAAGTATCCACCAACGTAGATCTGCCAGTGTCATAATGTTTGTCTTCAAATGGTAAACTCCACACATGAATGCCTCCAGTGCATTTATGACCTCACCAGTGATTGTCTCAGCCATTCAGAGCTAGGAGAGACTCTTTTGAGGCTGAATTAAATGCCTTCCAGTAAGATAATTTGATCTTTTCAGCTAACATTACAGTAATGTCATATCCTGAAAGGGTGTGGAAACATGGCAGCGCAGTGACTTTTAATGGTTCAAGTGATAGAAACATCTGAGGGATATACAGTGATTCTGTTCACCAGTAGTAGGCACAAAAACAATCTCGTGGAAGTCTTCTGTAGCATCCCACAGAGAGCACTAGAACATCTGTGTCTTGTGCAAAAATTTTGAGTTTAGTAGCACTTCTCTTTGTGACATTGATGGCATGCAAGAGAATTCTAATGGCAGCCTCCTCATGGGAACTACTAAGAAACTCCACTGAACAGCATGAAGCAGCAGCTTCATTATGCTACGCGACAACAAAAATCTTTGTGCTATTCTTTACATGCTGGAGCATTTTTCCTGCAAGATGTATGGTTGATTCATCCTTTGTGCGAGTATGAGACAGTAGCTTCTTCACTGCAGCATTGGGGATGTTTGTGGAATCAACGATTTTGTATTAGACAGGTGCAATGCTATGAAGTCTTCTTTTTGGTAAGATTTTTAATGGATTCTTCTGCATACATGTCAAACACGAGGTGGACTTCAACATAGGTCCAGTATTTTCTCTGTAGCCTCATAATTCAGTGTTCAACCAAATTCAGGCAGGTGTTACAAGTTTCTGGTTTGCTGAGAGCTTGTCCCTCAGCCATACCAACTATGATTTCTATGCTGAAAGGCCTCTGCGGACATAAGGCACTAGGTCACATTGTCAGGAGATGCTGGCTTGGGAATACCATGCACAGCATGCACTGGATTGCTTTTTGTCTTGCACATATGCCCGGTATCATGCTGCCTGGTCGGTGACACAGCTAAGAGTGCCAATCTTAGGTCAGACTGCCAGAAAGTAGGGCATGTACCCCCCAAACTGGTGGTATATTCTATCATAAGATTTCACCAAGTCAAAATACTATACTAGTTATTACGAAGCCACAGACAATTCCTTTCAGGCACTCTAGCCCCTCATGCACCACCCAGACAAACCAGACTTCTGCAATAAATTATTATTACAACCCCAAAAATCACATATATTAGGTTCTTCCAGTTCCAAAAACCACACATACACCCCTGGTCAAAATATACTTCAGATCTTACCTAAAAACCATACTGGCAGCCAAACCTTTAGTAACTAAAAACTAAAGGTTTATTAATATTAAAGAAAAAGGAAGAGAGTTAGTCAGAGGTTAAAATGAATCATATACATTACAGTTGATTTCAGAGTTTGTAGATCAAGATAATAGCAGTGATGTTAAATCTGCCAGTTTGTAATAAGTCTCTCTGGTTCATCCCAAACATTGGGGTCCTCAGTCCATTGCTCTAAGCTCTTCTTTGTTAGAAATCATAATCCAAAGATGTGGAGCAGGAAAGAGACAAATGAATATCACAGTCTGCAATGTATACCCTTAGTCCAGGTACATGGAAAGTTAATGGCAAAACATGGAATCCTGGGTCACATGTGCCTTGCTGAGACATGAGGCAAGCATTGCCTACATGCTGCCTGAAGAGGAGGCAGGAGTCCCTGGAAGGACTGATTGTCCTTAAAAGGCCATCAAGCAGGCTGGCTAGCCTTGATGTAAATCTGTTTTGAGGGTGTTGCCCAAAAACACAACAGGTTTGAGATACAAATACATAGCAAAGTTTCATAACTTCATATACAATAATGACATGCATATAAACAGGATAATCATACTGAGCAGACAACTTTTCCGATGATACCTTACCCGATTTATCACAATTGTGCAACAGTGGTGATATATCAATGATGATACATTAGTGGAAACATGGTCACCTCTTTTTTATACAGCGTCACACCTTGTTCCATCACATTCGAACATATATTGTGGTACCATGAAGAACTTGTACTTCCCCAAAGTCTCATACAGATCAGCACCACACTGAGATTAGGACACAACCAGGACACGAGCAAACAATCATCCGTCTGCAGTTAGCTCTGTAACAGTCCCAACCACCTTCACTTCACTTTCTTCTTTGCATTTGAGCACAGCTTTAGTCTGTTCTTACCTGGAACCCATAGACGTATGAAGTCCACAAAACCCAAAGAATTATCCAAGGCTCCAGCAAACTCATGACCCAAAGTAGCTATTCAACTGACAACCTGCAGCTATCTCATCACTGGAGACGCCTTCCATCTTGACATTAATGAGCTTCAGTCAGTTATATGCGAATGGGTTGCCAGAAGTTCATCTTGTAGCTTTAAAATTGCCCCTTCCTGGCATTTAACAGCACCTAATGAGTTTATATCAACTGTGGGCAACATGTGGCCCGCGGGCTGCCTACCACTGGTTTAAATGGTGCATGGTTACTTCTGCTATGCTTAAAGTTTTGTACAACATTCAATTGAGTTCTGGGGTTGTTGGGGTGGGGGAAGGAAAGAGCATTTGGATGCTGTGTCATACCCCACCAATCTCCCAACGGCTTTCACCACTCTGTTTTCATGTTCTAGGGCTTCACCTAAACCAGGGGTCGGCAACCTCTGGCACGCGGCTTGCCAGGGTAAGCACCCTGGCGGGCCGGGCCAGTTTATTTACCTGCCGCGTCGGCCGGTTCGGCCGATCGCGGCTCCCACTGGCCGCGGTTCGCCGCGGTTCGCCGCTCCGGGCCAATGGGGGCAGCGGGAAGCGGCGCGGGCGAGGGATGTGCTGGCCGCGGCTTCCCGTCGCCCCCGTTGGCCCGGAGCGGCGAACCGCGGCCAGTGGGAGCCGCGATCGGCCGAACCTGCCGACGCGGCAGGTAAATAAACTGGCCCGGCCCGCCAGGGTGCTTACCCTGGCGAGCCGCGTGCCAGAGGTTGCAGACCCCTGATCTAAACCAAGTGCACAGAAGGGAACTGGCAACCTTTANAGTGAATAAATGAAGACTCGGCACACCACTTCTGAAAGGTTGCCGACCCCTGTTCTAGGGCTTCATCTAAACCAAGTGCACAGAAGGGAACTGGCAACCTTTTAAAAACCCAATTTCCTTTTCGAAATTCCTCCTATTTATCAATACCACTGAATTGCTTCTTTTTTGCCAGTGAAGACAAATCAAGCACTCCTTCCATTTACAACAATCCGTAATATTAAAAAAATTAATCAGGTATCACATTCTGAGCATTGACTGATAACAGTACTGTCAGTCAAAAGCCACAATTTAACTTTGCGAGGGCTGCATATTTGACGTCTGTATTAAAGTACACTGAAAAAAAATGTTGATTTTAAACATTTTCTTGAATATATTTACATAATTGTTTGAGATTTGCCATGTATGGTACCATTACGTTCCTGGGAGAAAGGGCTTTCAAAATGCTACCAAACTCAACCCATTTCCAACGACACTGTATTATCAGTTTCCATCAACCAGAGGACCTGGAAGGGCAGTGATTCCCCCACTGCTTTGCTGCAGAGGGTGACACCATTAAAATTATAATTTTGCATTTTTTTAAAACAAAACAAAAAAACCCAACAAAGACACCTCCCTTTCTATCATTAAGCTGCCCACTGAATTACAGATGCTCCCAGATTATTGAGAAAAACCCATTGTTGAATGTCATTATAGTGACCAAAGAAGGCCTCAAAGAGAAGGAAGTCAGAGAAAGATGATTAACGGTTCTTTGGAACAACGATATATTTCTACAAGTTTAAAAATGTCATTTACTTGGATAAAAATAAATCTTATTTCAAACAGATTCATTTATTGGGTCAATGTTTTATCACATTTTAATTTCTTGAGCACTTGAAGTTTATTTTTTAAGAACCATGTTCTTTTATCACATTTGTGGTGACTTCATGCTACTTCTTTGTATATTTGGGCTTCCACTACAAAAGTGTTTATTAGTATATTTACTCCACTCTCATCCAGGACAGATCTACACTACAAACTATATTGCTCAGGGGTGTGAAAAATCCACACCCCTGAGCAACACAGTTATACTGAGCTAATCCCCAGTGGAGATAGCGCTATATCAATAGGAGGGCTTCTCCCGTCAACAGCAACTGCCTTTCATAGAAGTGGATTAACTACATTGACAGAAGCAGCTCTCCCATTGGTGTAGTAGTGTCTTCACCAAAGCCTGCAGCTAAGCATTTCAAGTGTAGACCTGCTCTTAGAAGCCCATGCACATGTAGGAGGACGGGAACAGATACACTCATCTCAATGGCTCAACAAAAGTAGTTTCCAACTGAGATTCTGCCTCATGAATGCTTGTGATGACAACCAATAGTCATAATAGAATCATAGAACTGGAAGGGACCTCGAGAGGTCATCTATTCCAGTCCCCTGAACTCATGGCAGGACTAAGTATTATCTAGTATTATCTTATCAAGTCAGCACTGAATTTCACTTTTTAAAATGCATCCATATACAACTAAACCACACATATACATAGGTGTAACTAAGATTGTATTTGTCAGGAGTTACAACAGGTGCCTGAGTCAAGTCTCATGGGTTCTATTCCTAACTGCTAATTAACATTGGAACTTATTAAGGGTTGTGGTGAATTCTCTGTCACTGGAATTTATTTTTTTAATCTAGAAAGGATGTTCTTCTAAAGAGATATGTTCTAGTCCAATCACAACTATTAGACTTGAAGCAGAACATAATCCAGGCAAGTCCTATGGCCTGTGTTATGTAGCAGTCAGGCTAGATCATCACAATTTCAAAAAAATCACAACACTGAAAAAGTGGGATGATTTCACCATGATGAGGCAACCTGTCCTGCACAAGGAGAATCTAGGTAAAAAGCACAAACCATCATTCGCTTTTCTATCCATTCTCTCACCATCTGACCTTTATAGCACATGATCTCTTTACCAGCATGATAAAACATGCACCATCTTTTAATGATGCCATTAACACCTTTGAGAAACAACTGGAGAGAGAGAAGACATCCAGGCAGTAGTAGTCAGCACTGCCAACTCATCACTCCAACCTAGAGTCAACACAGCAGCATACCTAACTCCTCAGACCCAAGGAATAGGAGATATTAGATTTCTCCCTAGAGAGCTCTCACGCTTCAGTTACTTCTTTGCCACTGGACCAGCTTCCACATATTTTGACATATGTTCAAGGTAGGACAAACCTGAAATTTCTCTTTTGGAATGTTTCTTCGGGCTGCCTTTGCTAAGACTAGGGCTTCTTCCACTCTGTGGCTGGTTAGAAGATCCTGAATCTGTCTTTCTAGAGGTAATGGCACCAAGATGTACACACCTTTATTGGTAGCTACAATTACCTTTCCTGAGTAGAGAAGACAAAAAAAATTGGCAATTGGCATTTTGAACAGTACAAACTGATTTCTAGAGAATTCATTAAACGTTAACATTGCTATAGAATAACAGAATGATATAAAAACGTAGCTGTCGTCTTTGTTTTCAAGTTCTGAAGCTCATCTTTGCAATTAATATATTTAACAGATTTTATACTATACCAGGGATTGGCAACCTTTGGCACACGGCCAGTCAGGGTAAGCCCCTGGCAGGCCAGGTCGGTTTGTTTACCTGCTGCGTCCGCAGGTTCGGCCGATCACGGCTCCCACTGGCCGTGGTTTGCCGTTCCAGGCCAATGGGGGCTGCGGGAAAGGCAGCCAGCACATCCCTCGGCCCACGCCACTTACTGCAGCCCCCATTGGCCTGGAGTGGCGAATCACGGCCAGTGGGAGCCGCGATCGGCCGAACCTGCAGACGCAGCAGGTAAACAAACCAGCCCGGCCTGCCAGGGGCTTACCCTGACGGGCCACGTGCCAAAGGTTACCGATCCCTGTACTATAACTAAGTTTGTCCTTAAAAAACTACAAAAATAAATTTTAAGTCCACTCAAACTAGCAATTTTTCTTCATTTTCACAGGCATAAATGTGTGTTCTAGTACAGAAAGTTTTCTGTACATCTTAGTATATCACGAAACAGGGGGGGGAAAAGGAGCACCCTAGCCTGCAAACCTGAATTTGCATATTTGTCAAGGAAGAGTATTTTTCCTGGTCATTTTCACAGTCATCACAGAAGGGTGGGTGAGTACATTGTGCAGAAGTAGTAAAAATTCATAATACAAGGCTGGGGTACCCTGTAATTACACGGATACACAGGCTCTCTCACACACACACCCCTCACTAAACTGGAAACATTCCAATTTATGATTGCCAGAGACAAAACCAGAAACAACATACTCTCAACACAAGTGCCTCCTTGTTCTGTGACCAAGCTCTTAAACCAGACCTAGCGCAACATACAGCTGATTGTTGGTGTATTACTGAGTTCTGAGGGTTGGTCAGTGTTTTGCTTTCCACTGGCTCACAGGGAGAGCAACATTACCTATGTTGGTACTGCTTAGATGATTCATGCTTTAGTGAACTGTAGGCTTGAAAACAGATTCCAGTGCAACTTAGCAAGGTTCTACCATAATATACAAAGCTATATTATATTCCATGTAGATATGAAACTGAAATCCATAGCTAAAGGAAAGCCAACCTGAAATCACTTCAAGGTTTTTTGGCATGGTTTTTAATGGATACCATCTATATTTTAGTAAACAAAAAACATTGGTATTTTCAATTTTTTACTATCTGCATTTGTCAGCTTTTTCAAATAGCTTGTTTACCCTGTTTCTGATCATCTTACACAGCAACCAAAGAGAGAGAAAGTGTTATAAAGTGTGATTCCACACCTACAAAAGGGTTTGGCAGGAGGAAGAGGCGTCATCTGCAGATGTATTAGCACAAACTACTCAACTCACTTACAAAATTTTAAGTTGACAGTGTTCCTTTGAAGGAAAAAATTGTGTAAAATTACAAGTGAGGTCTCCAGTGGCAGACACACGTGCTCCACTTTATGCACAATGGTATCAGTCAGACGACTCATGCATAAAGTTTGCAAGTGTTTTACTTTACTCAGTTCAAAACCAATCTCGTAAAGAATCTCATAACTGGAGGTTCTTCGAGATGTGTGGTCCCTATCTGTATTGCACTGGAGGTTACACATGCATATCATGAGCCAGTAGCCGGAGAATTTGAAAGTAGTGTCCATTGGTCCGCATACATGCGCTCTGGCTCACCTCGTGCCTCCAACCGAGGGGATAAAAAGCGGAGCACACTGACTGCCTCTCCAGTTCCTTCTCCACCGTGAATCAGAGGAGACGAGGGCAGGTAGTGGAATTCAGATAGGGACTACACTCCTCATGTAAGTAACCTCCTCCTCTTCCAGTGATGGTCCCTATTGTATTCCACTGAAGGTGATTAACGAGCAGTACTTAAGTAGGAGGAGGGTGCAAAGATGTAAATGGTAGGGCTGAGCAAAGGACAGCCCTTCTAAAGGAGGCATCAGCAGCGGAGTCCTGGACTAGGGTATAGTGTCTCGCAAAGGTGTGAATGGGGCCCCATGTGGCTGCTTTACAGATATCAAGAAGGGATACCTTCTGAAGCGATGCCATAGTCGTTGCTTGTGCTCTTTTGGAATGAGCTCTTATCCATGGTGGGGGGTGGGAGAGAAGGGTTGATAGTTGATAGTGTAGAATTCAGCCAGAGATCCATTTGGAGATCCTCTGAGTAGAGATCACTTGTCCCCCGAGTCTGTTATAGTGAATAGTCTCTGGGACTTCCCAATTGGTCTTTTACCTACAAAGACCATCACCAAGGACAGCTGGACATCAACGGTGTGGACTCTGTTCCTCTGAGGAAGTGTGCAGTTTAGGAAAGAACACAGCTAAGTGGATTGATTAGTTCAAGTGGCTCAAGTGAAATTTCAAAACAACCTTGGGGGGTGAATTTGGGGTATAAACGTAGTGGAACTTTATCTTCATGGAATACAGCACAAGGAGGATCCGCCATCATTGCTCCAAGCTTGCCAACCCTTCTGGCTGAGGGGATGGCTACAAGGAATGCAACTTTTGTGGAGAGAAGGGAAATGGAGCAGGAAGCTAGGGGTTTAAAGTGTGGCATTGTGAGTGCTGAGAGAACAAGGTTCAAGTCCCACAGAGGGGTAGACTTATGAATAGGTGGAAAGGTTCTGATTAGGCCTTTCCAAAATCTAATGGTCAGTGGGTGAGTGAAGACTGAGTAATCTTCAGAAGGAGGATGGTAGGCACTAATCGCTACCAAGTGGACTTGTAAGGAGCTGATGGATAGCCCTGATGCCTTTAGAGAAAGGATATAGTCTAAAATGAGAGGGATACCCGCACCTTCTGGAAGAATGTTCCTTTGATGTGTCTGAGAAGAAAAACATCTCTACTTAGCCAGATAGCATTGCCTAGTGGAATCCTTCCTAATGTTAGAGAGTATGTCTCATATGACTGTGGAACATGAGCATTCTAAGGATGATGCCCATCCAAAAAGCAACCCCTGAGGTAAAACGAATACTGATTGGGGTGCTTGATCTTGCCATTTCACGAGGCCAAGAGCTCAGGGAATGTTGGGAGGATGATCGCTACTCAAGATTACATGCACAGGAGATTTAGGAACCAAAATTGTCTAAGCCAGTAGGGGGCGATCAGGATAACTCAGGTCCTGTCCTGCCAGCTTTTGCACAAAACTCGTGACAAGGGTTGTAGCAGAAGGCATGCATAGTTCAGGTGATCTGACCAAGGCTCCCCTGCAGCAGTGTGTTGCATTTTCTGTTCGCTATGAAGGCGAACTGATCTCTGATTAGGGTTCCCCATAGATCAAAGATTGTGCAGTACCAAGTTGTGGAGCTCCCACTTGTAGTCAACTGAAAAATGTCAGCTGACGGAGTCGGAGCATGTTTTGTTTTCTGGGAAGGTAGGCTGCTGATGGGGTGATTTGGTTGCCAACGCACCAGTTCCACAAGCTAACTGCTTCTGCGCACAGGGAGATGGATCTTGTGCCTCCCTGTTTGTTGATGTAGAAGACTGTCATAACATTGTTTGACACCATAAGGATGTAGTGAGTGTGGATGAACAGAAAAAAGGCCTCGGCATGCCTTCCGGACTGCTCATACCTTCAGAATATGGATGCGCATCCTAGATTCCTGTGGAGTCAAGGTGCCTTGTGCTGTGTGGCTGTCCAAGTGAGCTCCCCAACCAAAAGGGATGCATCTGTAGCAATGGTCCTGGTCTGGAGAAGTGGGGAGAAAGGGGACATCCACTCATCTGTGGAGGATTTGTCCACCACACTAGGAAAGAAAACTACCTTTGCAGGAATTGTTACCATGCAGTTCATAGGATGGCGGTTTGGAGAGTATACCAACTGGAGCCATATTTGAAGGCAACGAAGGTGGAGTCTTGTGAACAGAGTGACATGAGTGCATGGTGCCATATGACCTAGAAGAGACAGGCAATGTTTTGACCAGTACTGGAGGGTTGATTGCCATTGGGGCTACAATACTATTCATGGTCTGAAACCTGTCCATTGGCAAGTATGCCCTTGCAATAATCAAATCCAGAGTGGCCCCAATGACGTCCAGAGACTGTGCAGGGTGAGAACAGATTTTTCGGCATTTACACTGACCCCCAGGGAAGAGAGGAGGTGTAGCATGGGCCTACTGGCATGACTTGGCAAGAAGGAACAAGTCATCAAGGCAGGGGAAGACAACGAGACAAAGGCATCTGGTGTGAGCTGCCTCTACTGCAAATACTTTAGGAAGCGTCTGTGAGCGGGATGAATATCTACATGAGAGTAAGCATCCTTCATATCGAGAGCTGTAAATCACATCCTTTTCTAGTAATGGTATTACAAGAGCCAGCATAACTGTATGAAACTTGAGTTTGCAAATGAAGCAGTCAGGGTGGTGGAGGTCGAGAATTAGTCTCCATGCACCCTTCTTTTTGGGTATAAGGAAATAAGTCCAATAAAACTGCCCTCTTGGTATTCAGGGGACACATGTTCTATTGCTCCTCACTTAAAAGGGAGTCCACCTCTTGCTTGAGAATAGTCCCTGAAAGTTAAAGGGGAAGGTGACTGTGGAGGAGGTAGGGATGCAAACTCATTCATATAGCCAGAATGAATGATGTTCAGCACGCACTGGTCTATTGCTACTGCACTCCCATGTGTTGACAGAGTGCACTAGACAACCTCCAAATGGTGTGTGAAGGTCCGGCAATGTCAGGCTTAGTGGCTCGAAGCTCTTGAGGTCCCATCAAAAATAGTGCTTCGCTAGGGGTTGAGATTGGGATGGTATGCCTATTGCAGAAGGTGCAGGGAAGCAGGTCCTTTAAACCCGCTGCCTGTTGCATGGTAGTTCATAAGTAAGGGTAAAATTATGTCATGGAGGTCACGGAATCTGTGACTTCTGCGTCCTCCATGACATTTTCCATTTCAGCCCCGGGGCCCCAGCAACTCCCAGCCACCGGCCCCACAGCTGGGGGACCCTGGAACTATCAGCTATTACTAACACTTGCCGGGGGGGGGAGATAGAAACGACTCCAGAGATCCCAGCCGCAGTGGGTGCTGGACTCCCCTCCTCCACAGCAGGACTCCCCTCCTCCACAACATTTTATCACTGTTATTTTTACTAAAAGTCAGGGACAGATCACAAACTTCAGTGATTTTTTGTTTATTGCCTGCGACCCTCCATGACTTTTACTAAAAATAACAGTGACAAAATCTTAACCTTATTCATGGGGCAGAGGGTAGCCCTATAGTCCTTCTAGGTAGGGATAGAGGGATGTCAGTCTTCTGACTGAATAACTGATTAATTGAAGGTGAGGTCCTCCACACTATTCTGAACCTTTCTAGGGAACCCTGACACACAGAGCCATGACTCTCTAACAATGCCAGTAGCCATGGCTCTACAGGATGTGTCAGCAGCTTCAACTGCAAATTTGAGGTCGGTCGTTGCTATTATTTGCCCTCATCTATCACCACCTGGAAACAAGCTCTGTCCTGTTGTGGAAGACTGTCAGTGAACTCTGCAAACATGGAGTAGTTCAGGAAGCTGTACTTGGCCATTAGTACCTGGTAGCTACCTATCCTGAACTGAAGGCTAGATAATAAGAACACCTGTCTCCCAATAGGTCTAGGCGTTTAACCTCTTTGTCCACAGAAGTGGACCAGGGGTGTTGCTGTCTAGACCTTTTGGAAGGCGCTTTGACCACCAAAGAGTTGGGAGAGGGATGAAAAACAAAGATTAGCCCCTTACCACTCTGAGTAGAGGATGTCAAGGAGTTTGTTCTAGGATTCCTGAATCTCTTCAAGAGGAATCTGTAGTTCACCAGCAACTCTACGAAGATGCTCCTGGAACTACCTGAATTCACTTGGGGGAGTAGGGATGGAGAGGTGAAGGAGACAAAGGGGTTACTGGTTTGTCTGGAGATGAAGGTGGAAGTCTTGCTGGTTCCAGCAGAACTGCTGGATCCAGTGCATAATGCTCTTCCTTCTCTGAGGGGAGGAAAGGAGTAACTCCCTAGCAGATCTGACCAACTCTGCAGGGGCGTATTGGTCCCAGGGGCCCCAATATGGCCAGTAGGAAGAGTCGAAAGGGGGATGTGGAGGCCTCCTGGCAAGGGGTGACAGCAGCTCAGAGCTAAATGTGGAGGTTGGTCCCAAGGTGGTCTAAGTCTTTCGAGCAGCAGAGGATACGTAGAGTAAGGAAACAAAGGCTCCTCGGTTGGTTTGGAGTTTCCTGATGAGGAGAAAATTGATTCCTGTTCTAGAGGTAGTACCATCGGTGCCACTGGAGAGAAGCTGTATCTCAAGGAAAGAGCGGGAAATAAACTTCAAGTTGTCGTAACATCACCTGGGGAGTCAACATCTCTGGAAAGGAACACACCCGATGGAGGGGATTCTGGATCCAGCAGTGTGAAGATGTCCTGTTGAGCAGCATGGGACCCAGTTCTCCCCAGTGCAAGCAGGGTCATCTTTGCCCAGACCATTGGAGCCAGAGAGGATGCTGTTGAAGACTGCTATGAACAGGCAGTGAACATCTTTGTCGGTGCTGATGGATCCAGAGGTTTTGGAGGTGCCAAGGATGACAATACCAATGGATCACGTTCTATTATCAACAGAGCCCAATGTTTAAGAGCTTTCTTGTCAAGCCTCTGGGACTTAGAATGTACTAAGTCCACTTGGGTTGAGATGCTAGTCTTGCTCAGAGCTGAATCCGACTTCTTCAAAGTGGATTTCAAGAAAGGCAGTCTCATGCATTTGAGAGTGCTTCCTGGGTTCCCGAGAAGATCCCACCGGGAGGTCTATGAGGGTAGATTCTCTGGCACCAATATTGTGCTTAGCAGCAGGAGGCTCAAACCTTGCTGAGTAAGGCCACTGTAGGGCGGAGGGGGGGGAGGGGGAAGAGAGAGACAAAGAGTTCCCTGGCCTGCTCTGATTGAGGCTTCATGGTCTTTTCCATTAGGTATTTTTGAAGGTGGAATTCCTGCTCTTCTCCAGTATGGCTGAGGAACAAGAAGCAGATATTGCACCTCACTGTGATGTGAACTTCCCTGAGGCAGTACAAGCAGCATTGGTGGTTGTCGCTGACCAAGAAGTATCGCTGGCAAGCAGCACAGAGTTTGAAGTACGGAGTCGTGGGCATAGTCGAGTACCCACACTAGGTACAAGGGGGGGGAGAGAGAGAAGAGAAGAGAAGTGTTCCCCCAAAGATTAAATCTAGCATTAAAACCTATGAAAACACTAGAGGGGTAGCCGTGTTAGTCTGTAGCCACAAAAACAAACAATGAGGAGTCCGGTGGCACCTTAAAGACTAACAGATTTATTTGGGCATAAGCTTTTGTGAATAAAAACCCCCACTTCTTCTTGCCCAAATAAATCTGTTAGTCTTTAAGGTGCCACCGGACTCATTGTTTTTATTAAAACACTAAAACTATTAACAGTACAAGATACTAAAAACTATTTACAAAGCAAAATCTAATCATAAGGGACAAAGCTGAAGCTACAGACAGGTTCTGACCCGGATCATGTGGTAGTGAGAAGGAACTGGAGAGGAAGTCGGTCTGCCCCATGCTTTATCACCTCAGTTGGAGGCATGAGGTGAGCCAGGGTGCATGCACAGACCAACAAAAACCACTTTCAAATTTTCCAGCTCTGGGCACAGGATGAGCATGCGTAACCCACAGTGGAATACAATAAGGACCATCACTCAAAGAAGAACAAGAAGTTTCATTTGCAATGTTTTGTAGGAATACAGGACATAATATTCTTTAGCGAAAATACTATTAACAGCAGGATAAAGTGTTACATTTAAGGATGTTCTATTATTGTGTGTTTCAGGAGAGGTAGCTTGTTCTTCAAAGGAGCCCTTTTTTTTTTTACTTTATACTATGTCAGCATAAAGTTTGATTTTTTTATGTCCCAAGAAATTCATGCAAAGAGATAGGTGTACTAGCTAATACCTTCAAAGTCTTGTAGGATGTGGCCTTCCTTAAAAGGTAGGGTCTGTTTTAGTTGTTGATCCAGCATGCTATGCACTGTAATAAACTCATCGTCAAGAGCAACTACATAAGGAAAACACAGGGCTGCTCCAATCACATTCTCTGACCAGTGCACAGGAGCACGCTGGGAAATACCATCCACAGTTGCAAACATACCTGCAAAGAAAGGGAAGAAAGTCTGAAGCTTAAGCCAAAGCCTGCAGTTTTCCAGGAGTCAAGCACTGGAACCTTTCTTGCCATGAACCCAGGAGTAATTTACAAGTGTAAACAATGAAGAACTTTTTACAATGGAAGGGCATTTCTGTTAAACTTTTTACAAAACACTGACTCTCCAAGGATCCTGTTGCAATTAGACATTTGTTGATTAATTATGTTCAAATTAGTACACAAAAAAATATTTTCTTGCGCATAGGAAAGTGATACAAGCTTCATTTCAATGCTTATTCCTCCTGGATGTAAATAATTCAAGTCCAAGAAACTTACAGTGAACTATTTCTTTTAAAAACAATGTGTACGCCCCTTTAACCCACCAAAGCCAAGCCAGCATTCCATGAGCCTGTCCCTTCTAACATTGCTATCTTAGTAAAAAAAATAGAAATATTCCTACAGGTTGCCTGAGCACTCTTCCTCTTGCAATTTGGCCTGTCTGCTCCCTTTAACATCTCAAATGCCAGCAGAACATTTCAGTATCCAAGTTAATTCAATTCACCCATATTTCCTGAGTAAATTGCTATAGCAGAGTGAGGGCCCCAATTCTTTCAGAAGAGAGGGGTTTTTCCCCTTGCAAGACATGTGTCTAGAAAAATTTGAAAAAAAGTCCAGAAAGAAAGGTAGAGGCTCTTGCAAAGCAAATTGCCACACAAGGCAAAAAAAATACACTGAAGATTTAATAAACACATTAAAAATGAAGATATAGTCTCCAAAGTCTTATTGAATTTTTAGTAAGGCTCTTTCCACTTAATTTGTGGTTATTTTCTCTGCTAGACGCTATGTATTTTGGATTTTTTCAAGTAACTATTCAATAAGTTTGATTCATCTCTCTCTTTTGGATCATTTGCCACTAATCATACTATAGACTTTAAGGATCTATATCTCCCTCCCCACTTTCTCTCAGAGATTTATGCAGCATTTCTGTTCTGAGAGAAAAATCCATTAGCACTTCCAAAAATTGTACAGTAAATTCCTTATGGCAAATCAAGACAGTTTTTTTATACAGAATACTCAATATCTAGAGATAATAAAAATCACTTAAATTAGACTTCATAATATAATTCAATATGCAAAGTTTAGAATGGAATATTGTACTGGTACATTTTGGTTTTAGTGATAATCTACAGGTACCCTAGACATTTAAGTCCTCTGGAACAGGTAAAGCCTGGGCAGCAACAATATAATACTTTCTCAAGCCAATTTCTGCCTGTTTACCTCAACCCTGAATAGGAAAGGCCTAAGTAGCAAGATTATATGTCTGTCTCCATCCTCATCTGAAATTGCCAATAACACTGCCAATTATTGCCAACAGTGGTTTTGGTAGTTTTTGTGATGTGGACATGTGGCTACTGGGAACTAGAATGAAATCAACACATTTCACGTAAGAAACTGAGTAACTATGTGATGGTAAAAAGTGTTAGCCACTACTGAACTACACTAGTTTCAAAACTGGAAATGCAGAGATTTTTCCAATTATCAATCTTCAGCCATCCAGACACCAGCATTTTTCTTTTGATGCATGCTGCTGAGCATGCACATAAACAAGTCAGGCAAACTAAGCCTCACTTTTCTTCTTGTCTGCTTTTGCCTTTGTTTGTCAAAATGGGATATGTCCAATTAGGTAAAGTGACAGAACTTTTGCCTATCACAAAAGCTGATGGTATTAGGAGCTTTCCAAGTGGGTGAGAAGAGGGAAAAAAACAACTGTATTGGTAACTGATGACTACATAGTGTGAGCAACTGTGAGGAAATGCACCACATAACCACCTTATTCCTCTGTCCAGTAAGTATGCGTGGAAATGATAGCCAGCATGAAGAAAAACAACCCTCATCAACATTTGCTCTAGTCCTGTCTACAATAAGGCTCAAGTATTAGTTGGAACTATGTTTGAAATGGTTATTGTTAGAAGAGTGGTAATACTTAAATGCCAAGATATATAGAACCTAACTATGTTACAAAGCAGCTGTAAAACCACATACAACATACCAGGAAAAGTGCTGGAAGCACACAATTCTACTTAAAGTGAAGAAGGAGATGGTAAAAGTAAGAATGTAGAAAGTTACAGTGAAACGGAATGAAAGGGAAGATGTACACATTCAATAACAGGCAATTTAAGTGATGAGACTAGCAGTTAGACCCGGTCTAGACTAGGGAAAAGGCATGAAAAATGAAATCCAGGCCACACTTGTGTTAAGAACAAAAGAATGGCCATACTGGGTCAGACCAATGGTCCATCTAGCCCAGCGGTGGGCAAACTATGGCCCGCGGGACCCTCCTGCCCAGTCCCTGAGCTCCTGGCCCAGGAGGCTAGTCCCCGGCCCCTCCCCTGCTGTTCCCCCTCCACTGCTGTTCCCCCTCCCCCGCAGCCTGAGCTCAGCAATGCTCTGGGTGGCAGGGCTGCGAGTTGTTGCCGGGCAGCACAGCTGCAGAGCCCCGGCCTGACCCGGTGCTCTGTGCTGCACGGTGGCATGGCTGGCTTCTGCCAGGCGGTGCGGCTGCATGTCCTGGCACTCTGGGAGGTGCGGCTGTAGCACTGCCAGCCACCAGTGCTCCAGGCAGTGCGGTAAGGGGGCAGGAAGTGGGGGGGTTGGATAGAGGGCAGGGGAGTTCGGGGTGGTGGTCAGGGGGCGGGGGTGTGGATAGGGGTCGGGGCAGTCAGAGAGCGGGAAACAGGGGGGTTGAATGGGGGCAGGGATCCGGGGGGAGGGGGAAGGGGGCAGTCAGGAATGAGAAGGATTGGATAGGGGTGGTGGGGGGCAGTCAGGGGCGGGGGTTCTGGGGGCTGTCAGGGGACAGGGAACAGTGGAGGTTGGATGGGGCAGGAGTCCCGGGGGGGCTGTTAGGGGGCGAGAAGCAGGAGGGGTCGGATAGGGGCCAGGGCCGGGCCACGCCTGGCTGTTTGAGGAGGCACAGCCTCCGCTAACCGGCCCTCCATACAATTTTGGAAACCCGATGCGGCCCTCAGGCCAAAAAGTTTGCCCACCCCTGATCTAGCCCAGTATCCCGTCTTCCAACAGTGGCCAATGCCAGGTGCTTCGGAGGGAATGAACAGAACAGGACAATTAAGTGATTCATCCCTTAATGTCCAATCCCAGCTTCTGGCAATTAGAGGTTTAGGGGCACCAGACGCATGGGGTTGCATCCCTGACCATCTTGGCTTTCCCAGACCTGAAGAAGAGCTCCGTGTGGCTTGAAAGCTTGTCTGTCCAACAGAAGCTGGTCCAGTAAAATAGATTAAAAGAGAGACAATGCTGGTGAGGTAAATATCTTGAGTAATTTTGTATCACCTGCAAACTTTGCCACCTCACTGTTTACTCCTTGTTCTAGGTCAGCACTGGTCCCAGTACAGATCCTTTCAAGATCCCACTATTTACCTGTCCCCTTTCTGAAAGCTGACCATTTATTCCTATCCTTTGTTTTCTATCATAACCAGTTACTGAACCATGAGAGGACCTTCCCTCTTATCTCATGATTTGCTTAAGAGGCTCTGGTGAAGGACCATGCCACCAAAGGGTTTCTGAAAGTCCAAGTACACTATATCCACTGGACCACCCTTGTCAACATTTGTTGACACCCTCAAAGAATTCTAATTCCCTTTACAAAAGCCCTGTTGATGCTTCCCCAACATATCTCTCTGTCTAATAATTCTGTTCCTTACTATAGTTTCAACCAATTTGCCAGGTACTGAAGACAAGCTTACTAGCCTGTAATTGCCAGGATCACCTCTGGAGCCTTTTTTTTTTTTTTTTTTTTTTTTTTTTT
>QXTE01000137.1:3313158-3323907 GCA_003942145.1 Platysternon megacephalum
CCCCCCCCCCCCCCCCCCCGCCGCCGACAGGCGGGGGGGGGGGGCCAAAGGGAGCAGCTGCCCCGGGGCCGGCGATTTAAAAGGGCCTGGGGCTCCGGATGCTGCTACTGCAGCAGCGGCATCCGGAAAACCGGGCCCTTTAAATCACCACAGGAACCCCAGGCGGCGCGGACCCGGCAGCCTGGAAGGGCTGGCTGGGGGATGTTGACCCCTAGCCCCGCCCCTTCTGCCCGTGGCCCCGCCCCTTCAGGGGCCAGAGCTGCCCCCACCCCGTACCAGTAAGTGTCCTGAGTTACTTTCACTCCTGTATAGTAATAATAATGTTTTTATTAGATTACACATTTGAATTTATATTCTTGCAAAGTGCCATTAACAGATAGGCCTGCAGTATTTGGGACGCTGTGAATACATATATAATCCTAGATAATTATACATGTATATACAGTATAGATATCTTAAGATATTTCAGCATGACCCTCTTAACCCGCGGTCCGTTAACACGCAGTCGTGATGGCTTGACTCCCGACATCCGCGCGTAAACGGGTCTGTACTGTATTTAAAAAAAAGCTGTTAGTTTGTGTTTTTTGCTAGTTGCTCTTTGAAATCTTTTTTGGCCTGCTTAATTATACTTTTACACTAATGTGTTTGAACACATAAAAAGATACACTGACTAATAAATAGCCTTTAAACACAACATATTTTCCTATTCTAGACCTGGGTCCTAGATATTATGCTAGGTGAGACAGACAGAAGGCCTAATCTGTCATTGTCTCTAGAACTTTCATGTAGGAACAGAAACTAAAAACAGAACAGTATTTAGCTAGTTGAGGAAGGCAGGGAAGAGGCAAGAAAATTAAAAAGAATGATCCAATGAAGAAGTGGTTGAAGTGGATGACAGGAAGTCTTTGGTGTGGAGTTTCTTTTACACTAAAAGTAAATAAAATAAAATGAAAAATAAAAAGGGGAAGGTAAGAATGAAATTCTTTAGAGAGACTTATTCAGAAGAGGGTGTTAAAGAACAGATTGATTAGATAAAACAAAATATATGAATGCCATCTTGATTTTCATTGCAGCACATCAAATCTGTAAGTGCCAGTCTACATTTAGAGCTAGAGCAGGGGAGGGCAAACCATGGCCCGCAGGCAGAATTTGGCCTGTCAGGGTTTTCAATTTGGTCTGTGGGATTGCCAGCCCCATGACGCAGCAGGACTAAGGCAGGCTCCCTGCCTGCCCTGGCCCCGTGACGCTCCCGGAAGCGGCCTGCACCACGTCCTTGCAGCTCCAGGGGCTGGGGTGGGGGGAGACAGAGGGCTCTATGCGCTGCCCTCGCCTGCAGGCACGGCCCTCTGCAGCTTCCATTGGCCGGGAATGGGGAACCACGGCCAATGGGAGCTTCGGGGGTGGTACCCACAGGTGAGGGCAGCACACAGTGGAGCGGCCTGCCCCACCCCACCCCCAGGAGCCACTGCCGGACATGCTGGCCATTTCCGGGAGTGGTGCGGAGCCAGGGCAGGCAGGGAGCCTGCCTGAGCCCCGCTGCCACCCCAGAGCCGCTTGAAGTAAGCGGTGCCGGGCCGGAGCCTGCACCCCAATCCCTCCTACACCCAACCCCCTCCTGCACCCCAACCCCCCGTACCCTGCACCCCTTGCCCTGAGCCCCTTCCTGCACACCACACACCACACTCCCTCCCGCACCCCAACTCCCCTCCCCAGCCCTACATTCATAGCCCTGCATACAATTTCCCCACCCAGATGTGGCCCTTGGGCCAAAAAGTTTGCCCACCCCTGAGCTAGAGTGATAAATCACAATAACTTTTTGCCATACTATTTTGAGGTTACTCATGCAAAGATAATCTAGATATTAAGCACAGTTGTCCAACATGGGTATAAAGGTTCATCCTGCAAGTGACAACAGAGGAATATGACAGTTGATTCTCAACCTCTAATAACTCAGTTGATATACTAATGCATCACTTCACTCCTTTCAGGGCAAACTGGTGGTCTGGCCTGTTCTAGTCTACATAGGTTTTTATACCATGCTCATCACCATACTATCTGAGTGCCTTCCAGTAGTGCATTAAGCAACATGACTATGTATGTCAAATGTTTTGCTTCTTCCTCTGAAGAGAGGATGAGAGAACAATGCACTGGAGTGTCTTATATTAAAACACACCCTCCCAAAACAAGTGTACTTGCTGGTATGTGTTTATGTAAGAGAAGGGAAGGTCAAAGAAAAGTGCCTTGTATTTGAAATCCAGACTGGCAAGGTTTGTAATGGACTGTACTTAACACTTCAGACACATGACCAACAAATCTAGTAAATTCAATGTAATTGAAACAAACCTGATTAGTAACAGTGGTCTTGTAAATGCCTATAGCGGCTGGATCCCTTAATGCATTTTATAAAAGCTGCATACAGCCCTGAATTGGGACCTTGATACTTGAGACAGACTATCTCCTTATGCCATATTGCTACATGCTACACTTATGATCGGAGAGGCACTCAGGTGGCTCCCCATCAATCAGAGAAGTGCTGGTGGTAGAGCATTCCCTATGAGGGGCCTTCAGCTCTGAAATGAACTTCTCCGATCACAGGCAAGCCCAAGTATTCTGGTCTTCAGAGCATGCTCCAAGACAGCTATTTATGCAAGCTACCGTGGAAGTGGGACAGAGAAATCAGACCTCCCAGGAAGAGGGGACTGATGTTCTGCATGCAATTTAGTTTTGTTTTCATAATTTAGGGTAGAATTCCCCCAAGGTGTCCCTTTTTAATTTGTCTAATGTAATTATTATTATTCCTGAAGTCCATTATGGAGCACTACTAATTGAACAGCACTATCGGGAAAATTTAGGCAAGTGAGCAAGGCAACCAAAAAGTAATTTCTGCTGCTATGCTGCAACATTTATAAGGAACCAAGGTGGAATACCAGTTCTGAGTATCCTGAAACAACACTTAATGTTAGTATTATAGTGAAGTGGGTGTATCAGTAGCTCTCACACTGCTTTATGAAGATGGGGGAGTATAACTGTCTTTCAGTGATGAAGAAGCAGAGACACTGATTTTAAATAGCTTGTCCCCAGTCATGCAGCAAGTCTGACAAGAAAATGTGGGTTGCCTGAGTCCCAGTTTCAATCAGTCATTATAGCCAGAATTTGATGACAACAGCTTTTAAAATTTCATTTGGTTCATACTTTTGTTTGCCCTGGGCGATGAGACAGTAGAATTTATTCCACCTGAATTTTTCTATTTCACTATAGACACCCCAGAATCAAATTTATCTAGATCAATTCAAGTTTACCATTTTAAAGTGTTATGCAGATTTTCCAGATTTGTATAACCATGCAATAAGAATACCCAGGACTAGTTTTAATGAATTACTTATCCTTCAATTTTCAAGTATTGCAAATATAGCCTGTAAGAAAATGCAGCATTTATTCTACATTATGGCATCAATTACTAAAGTTACCTCAATCCGGGAAGCTGATCGTGAAATGGAGGGAAACTTTATATTAGAAGTTAAAACATTTTTAGTCTCACCTAACCCTCCAGGTCCAGCAAGCAGAAACTCTTGTCTGCCTATCCTTTTCACAATTGGCCGTTTCTCATCACTGCAATAAGGGAACAGATCCTGGGAGATGCCAGTATTATAATTCAATATGATATATTGTGTAGTGAGAGCAAGGCACAAGTAATGACCATCTACAGCCACGGCACAGGGTTGCTCCGGAGTGGACACTTCCTTCACTATCTGGACTCTATCCTCATACACCATGAACATCTGGATGGTCCGCCGTTTCACTGAGATAATGCAAACTTCTACACAAAAAGGGTCCCCACTCATAGGGTTTTCATTTAATGTGAATGTCACAGCTCCCTTGATTCTAGCTCCAGTGGGGATAGGTTCCAGGTTCATCATGTTAACTAATGTTATTGTGTTGTCACAAAGCACCAGTAGCCTGTTGAGTGCTGAAGCTGCTTTCAGCTCACTGACTGCTTTCTTGAAGCCCAAGTATTTATGCAGTTGTTTGGTGGCAGCAAAAGTTATTTTTCCAGCTGATGATATCTTCTCTTCCAGTAGGAAGTGATAGACAAAGCATTCATTCGTTCCAATATAGAGGTTTTTCCCACAACACTCAATGCATTCAACATTAATTCGAGCTTTGTCTCCCATTAGCATCTCCCGCTCAACAGCAGGAACGAGCTTGAAGGCCTTCAAACTCATTGTGTCTTCTGGATGATCTGCTTTGGAAGGGAGAAAGAAACAGCATTTTATTCACATTCACACAAAAGTAAGGCCAAACATCATCGCGCAAAAAATTATCTAATCAACACAGAACATCAGATTGTCAGCACTCTCAGAAATATATACTTGAATCAAGTAGCAACCATTAGTTTGGAGTACAATACAGCCAGCTAAGTTAGCACAGTTGTGAGTATGAAAGACATAAAAAACAAACCGCAATACTTCATTGTAAACAAATGCAAACCACTAACACCAAATTCCAAAGCAATTTGTAAGAAACCGGACAAAATTGTCAAGAGCATCCAACTCAATAGGGCCCTGACAATGACTGGGGCTCCTAGGTGCTATTACAATACAAATAATAAGAGCATCTAAGTCCCACTGACTTTCAATGGCCGTAGTCAATTCTGAAATCATTACCCTCTGTCTTTAACATGTAAAAGGCTTGGCTACCATCAATAAACTTCTAGTGAAGGACAGCCTTTAGGTTGATAAGTTAACATCTCTCACACAGCACTTCATGCCCTCTTTGATCAAATTTAAGTTAATGACAATCTAGAATGCCTTTATAAAATAAGCCATTCAGAAATCTTCTGTTTCTAATCATCAGCATATTCCACCCTCAATATGCACATGACATCTTTTACTGTTAAAAGGCAGTGCACAAAGAGAGTATACAACATATAACCCTCAAGCAATCTAGATTGTGGTGTGTATATTCAAAACAGACTCCTGATTCAAAAGAAGTCACCTTACAAAGGAAGAAAGGAAAACCTTTAGGGGACTGAATAAATTGAAGAAGTATGTGTAAAGGGTGCAGAGAAAATGGAAGCATTCTGGTTAATTCAAAGCATAGCTTATTTGAGAATATAGCTGGTTGCTTTGCGTGCATAAACAAACAGGCCTCTTCCAATTGCTAGATTGTCACTTTCTAGTTTTACCCTTCAACCAGTGGAGCTCCCAAGTGGTCACTAGTGTAATACAACAGCAAGCAAGCATCTTATTCTGTGTCTACATGTAAAGACACTAGCATATTTTGGGCACTGTAGAAGTAACTTTTCATAGCATGCTAAAAATCGAAAAAATCCAGACAAGAAACTTGGGGGCACAAAATGCTGCAGAGACGATTATTGCTTTTTCTGAATTTAAAGAAAGGTGATTTGCAAGATAAAAAGTCTAGATCTAGTTTATTCGGCCACAGAGAATCCATTTCAAAGAAAAGAAAAGACTAAATAACTTAAATGTTGGTGCTGCAAAACAGCAGTTCACAATAACCAAAACTGCAATTTACATATTCCAATATATTGAAACAGTTTGGTACTTTGAGTCTACATCACATCTTTCAAAACTCATTTTGAGAAGGCCGAATTATATTTTTAATTGCAGCCTGAGGGCTCAAGTTAAAGCTAGAGTACTACACTACACAGAATCCATAGCAAATCTCCAAGATAATGGGAGCTTTGCACAAAAATTAAGAGTCACATGGTACCCTCACACAGTAACTAAGTTTTAACTGGAAATTGTCAGTTTCATTCTATGAGGAAAAATTAAGAATACTACTATTTCTGCACTCTATTTGAGTATCTGCATTTGCAATTACTAGATTTACCCACATAACTGTACACCCAATTTATTTGAAAATGTGGCCCACAATGTGTTCTCATGAGGTTTAAAAGTCAACACCACAAAAATTAATGTGTACTGTTCCCTGTTCTCAGAGCTATTTGTCACACTACTACACTGATTCACTTCAGAAGGTTCTCTTTCCATCCATTATCTAGAGCACTTTTCCCTGTATGACAGATATATTCTGAAGAATGTGAATCTCATGGATCGGGCCTTGTGTAAATCATAGTTTTTATTTTAAGTTTTTAGCAAATTCATTATAGTGTAAATGGCAAAGTACTGAATTCACAAAGTTTGCATGGAATTAATTTTACAAATAAATGTGGTCAGTTTCAAGGACTGAATGATATTTTCACACAGCACTATAAGATAAGTAATTTTTTGTACTGAAGACTTCATTGTAGACATTTTCCTTTTTATAAAAAATGGAAAGATCATGATGTGACGTTGTGCAGTCTATATGGTTTTGTAAAAACATGATAATAAGTGAATATAATGTAATTGGAATATGCTTCATGCAAAAGGTCTCTTGTAAGGTATCATTACAAAGCTTATAATCTACTGAGTGTGATCATCCTATTTGTATAAATGTACCACTCTTGTATCTGAAACTAGAAATATGAAATATAACTCTGAGGGCCTATTTAATTATGTAAAGCGTGGGCCATTAATGGTGGTTTGGAATCTTGATGACTCCCATTAACTAGGACCATTGTCTGCAGATGGCTGTATTTACCTGTGAGTCTTCCTGTATATGTGTGTGCTGGCAAGTGGATAATGAAGTCTTACAGTGACGTGATCATGTCACCTGAACTGGAATCCATCTTTAACCTGGTGCTTTTCCAGTGGAGGGGTGAGGTGGAAACCCAGAGGGACAAAGGATTCCCGCCTTATGCAAAAGATATATAAAGGGGTGGAAGAGAAGAGAAAGGGGAGAGGAGCCATCATGAAGAATCCCCTAGCTACCACCTAAGCTGGAACAAGAGCTGTACCAGGGGAAAGAATTGTGCCCAGGCCTGGAAGATGTCCAGTCTGAGAAAAAACTTACTGAAGCATCTCTGAGGGTGAGATTATCTGTAGTCAGTGTCTGATTAGACATAGATTTGCGCATTTTATTTTATTTTGCTGGGTAATATAATAAACTTTATTATATTTGTTCTGTCTGTTACTACTTTGTTCTGTCTGTTACTACTTGGAATCACTTAAATCCTACTTTCGGTATTTAATAAAATCACTTTCTACTTATTAATTAACTCGGAGTATGTATTAACACCTGGGGGAGCAAACAGCTGTGCATATCTCTCTATCAGTGTTATAGAGGGCGAACAATTTTTGAGTTTACCCTGTATAAGCTTTATACAGGGTAAAACGGATTTATTTGGGTTTAGACCCCACTGGGAGTTGGGCATCTGAGTGCTAAAGACAAGCACACTTCTGTGAGCTGTTTTCAGGTAAACCTGCAGCTTTGGGGCAGGTAATTTAGACCCTGGGTCTGTGTTGGAGCAGACGGGTGTGTCTGGCTTCAGCAAGACAGGGTGCTGAAGCCACAGAGCTGGCATGGAAAACAGGAATAGAAGTAGTCTTTGCACATCGGGCGGCAGCTCCCAAGGGGGTTTCTGTGATCCACACACCCGTCACAGTGGCATAGTCGAGCAGGGTCTGTGCACAGCTGATTGCTTTGAGATACTGGTAGTGATTAGTGAGTTTTAAGTGTGGTGGCTGGAGAACAGAAAGTGGTTACTGGTTTGTTATTTTCTGTTTGCTTATTTCGGGAAAGGGAAGTAGGGACAGAAAAGGAAGCAAAATAAGTAAGAATGAAGATCAAAAGAAGCTAAAACTACACAAGTTGCAAATTGCCCAGAAAGACTGAACACTGGGTGCTGGGAAAGTCTCTGTTAACTAAGAAGCCCCTGAGCTGAGTGCATCTCAGTTTCAGTGAACTGCAGATGGGTGTGGCCCAACCACTGTCTGTGCTGAAGCTGACTGGAGTGTCTAACTTAGCAAGACAGGAGTGGAGGGGTGCTGTTCTGGCAGGAGGGGGTTCTCTGTGGTATCCCAGCTCATTGAGTAATGGTCTCAAGGGGAGACAAATGGAAATTGATGTACAATTTGCTGGGAAACGGCTGACCTGGAAAAAGAAAAGGCTGCCCACCAGCCTGGACTTAAGAGACAAAGCAATTAAGACCCAGAAGCATGAACTGGCTGTAATGGAGTGGAAGAGGGGCACAGAGACATATATCCTGGAGCTGGAAGTTGAGGTCCTGGTGACTGCTGCGGTGGGAACAAACCCCAAGGACTCTAGCTGGAAGCAAACCCAACCTGAGTGAAAGGGGGGGGATTTTGCTGGCCAGCGAAAGGTCTCTCATAGCTGGTAGCTGTGAGCCTACAGCTGGATCAGGGTCTCTTTCCCTTTTGGGGGACACAGGAGTGTCTGCCCCATAGGGGAGCCCAAAAACAAATTTTAGGTATACTGCCTCCGCCATGGTCAGTGTCCAAGTCTCTGGCAGTAAGTTCAGGAGGAGGGGGTGACGTTGTGCAGTCTATATGGTTTTGTAAAAACATGATAATAAGTGAATATAATGTAACTGGAATATACTTCATGCAAAAGGTCCCTTGTAATGTATCATTACAAAGCTTATAATCTACTGAGTGTGATCATCCTATTTGTATAAATGTACCACTCATGTATCTGAAACTAGAAATATGAAATATAACTCTGAGGGCCTATTTAATTATGTAAAGTGTGGGCCATTAATGGTGGTTTGGAATCTTGATGACTCCCATTAACTAGGACCATTGTCTGCAGATGGCTGTATTTACCTGTGAGTCTTCCTGTATATGTGTGTGCTGGCAAGTGGGTAATGAAGTCTTACAGTGACATGTGATCATGTCACCTGAACTGGAATCCATCTTTAACCTGGTGCTTTTCCAGTGAGGGGGGGTGGAAACCCAGAGGGACAAAGGATTCCCGCCTTATGCAAAAGATATATAAAGGGGTGGAAGAGAACAGAGGGGGGAGAGGAGCCATCATGAAGAATCCCCTAGCTATCACCTGAGCTGGAACAAGAGCTGTACCAGGGGAAAGAATTGTGCCCAGGCCTGGAAGGTGTCCAGTCTGAGAAAAAACTTACTGAAGCATCTCTGAGGGTGAGATTATCTGTATTCAGTTTGATTAGACATAGATTTGCGCATTTTATTTTATTTTGCTGGGTAACTTACTTTGTTCTGTCTGTTACTACTTGGAATCACTTAAATCCTACTTTCTGTATTTAATAAAATCACTTTCTACTTATTAATTAACTCAGAGTATGTATTAATACCTGGGGGAGCAAACAGCTGTGCATATCTCTCTATCAGTGTTATAGAGGGCGAACAATTTATGAGTTTACCCTGTATAAGTTTTATACAGGGTAAAACGGATTTATTTGGGTTTAGACCCCATTGGGAGTTGGGCATCTGAGTGCTAAAGACAAGCACACTTCTGTGAGCTGTTTTCAGGTAAACCTGCAGCTTTGGGACAAGTAATTCAGACCCTGGGTCTGTGTTGGAGCAGACGGGTGTGTCTGGCTTCAGCAAGACAGGGTGCTGAAGCCACTGAGCTGGCAGGGAAAACAGGAATAGAAGTAGTCTTTGCACATCAGTTGGCAGCTCCCAAGGGGATTTCTGTGATCACAACCCGTCACACATGATTTGGGGGCATTTTCATGATTTCCATGAAATCATGATTTACACAGGATCCTATATATGGATAACTACTACAAGGGGATGGATCCAACTCAGAGTGTGGTTGTTTGACACCTGATCTACATTGGTATCAATTATAGTTTCATTGTATCCAAATTAAATTTGGAATACTAAAGTTAATTTCCCATTTAACATACCAAATATTAGGCATGTCATAGATGAAATCGAAGTATTGACTAGCTTTTCCTACTCAAAGAGGCCCTTGTCCTCAAGAAGTGTGAACCACCAGAAAGCAGCTCTCTCACATCCCTCCCTGACAGAGTTGGTGAGGAAGCAGAGTGGGTGACAAATTTAGGCCTGATCTACACTAGGGGGGATCGATCTAAGTTACGCAACTTCAGCTACGTGAATAACGTAGCTGAAGTTGACGTACTTAGATCTACTTACTGCGGTGTCTTCACTTACCGCGGTGTCTTCACTGCGGTAAGTTGATGGCTGACGCTCTCCCGTCGACTCCACCTGTGCCTCTCACCCTGGCAGAGTACTGGAGTTGACGGGAGCGCACTCGGCGGTCGATTTATCACATCTAGACTAGACGTGATAAATTGACCCCCGCTGGATCGATTGCTGCCCGTCGATCCAGCAGGTAATGGAGACAAGCCGTAAACTACATGAGAGTCTTGAGCAATTTCCCTCTAATGTGTCACTAAAACCTGAGAATTCTGACTGGTCTTTAGTCAGTGTACAGACTGATGCTATTCTGAACATCATTTGAATATATTTTAGAGTTAGAGGCCTGTGGGGGAAGTAATGATTATTAGTCCACAACAACAACAACAAAAAGTCAAATAAAATTCATATGTCCTAAACATCTGCCTGCAGAAGTACAAGACGACCAGTGCCACCAAAACAATACTATTCATCATTCAGTGAATAAATATCAAAGCATTAAATATGAAAGTTTCCATAAATATTCCCCAGTCTACTTTCGAACCACTAGATCACAGAAAAATGTAAGCCTTCTCAGAAAGACACCACCAGAAATTATTTTGGGCCAATGTTTTCAAACCTGGGTCATTAAAGTTAAACTCCAAAATCCATTTTTAATCATCTGCATAGAAGTGGCCTGATTAAGAGGAGATACACAGCCGCAACTTCAATTTAAGATAGTGAGTTGCAAGTGTTAAGGACCTTT